>CM056841.1:4567765-4580265 GCA_029853015.1 Chelidonichthys spinosus
TTCAGAACATTGCTTCCCCCGTCCGGACTTCTTCGGCTAATAGATGATGCTAGCTAGCTGACATCTATGTAAATAAGAGCGATCTGTCTTTGCTTGTGACTTTTTCGATTATTGGGCAGAAATACTGTTTACCAGTAGAGAACTTTACATTGTAATAACCCGTCCATGTAATCTCTCTCTGTGTGTGTGTGTGTGTGTGTGTGTGTGTGTGTGTTTGAGTGAGAGAGATTTACAGTTGTGAGAAAACAACTTCAACTCCAGTAAGGCCTGGATTTACTAGGCCTCTTCCATCACCCTTGTCAACCATATTTTTGTCTGGCCACTGCACAGTCAGTTCAGCACTATACACTATGACCACCATGATTATAATCTGGTCTTGATCAAGATTCACTCTAGTCTAGACAAGTATGTCGCCTTGATCATCGTGAGTCACCTTCTTCTTCTTCTTCAAACCCACTGAATTGCATAACAGAGAAAGAGGAAGAAAGTAGAAGCTGCTCTACTTGGCACACAAGTTCTGCATTATAGGTATCCATCATCATTATAAGGTATACTACTTTTCATATATATATATATATATATATATATATATATATATATATATATATATATATATATATATACACATGGGTTAGTGTCACTTTTGTAGTTCATCTTTGTCTTTGGCAGTTTGCCCCGTTTTTAGTTGTTTTTCATCTCTTTGTTGTTTTCTTGTGGCCGTTTCAATCCTCTTCCTGGTCGGTATGTTCCTCTTTGAGTCACGTTGTGTAGGTGAAGGCCAGGAGGCCCCTGACAATTTGGGCCCCTGGGCCTCTGCCTGGGCCTCTGCCCTTTAGTCATAAATCCATGTCACAATGATCTCCTCGGAAACGGAGTCACACTAAATAAAAGATAGTTGTATCATGCCTGTGTTTTTGGATTTGACTAAATTATGACTCTGGGAAGGACCACACATTTAAATTGCAGCAATATGGGAGCAAATGGCCCTAAAATGATTTAATGGAAATTCAATTTTTTTAAATAATGAATTCCTTCAAATAGCCATATTCCAGTTCTTCTCCCTCCTGAAGCACAATAATAGAGCATCAAATGATTCTGTTTGGATGGCACCGCGTCTTTTCCACCTCAAATTCTCAAAGGAATAACAATGCAGAGTATTTCCATTATATAATAAATTGTCAACAGTGTCTGAAATCAAATTTCAATTACGGCGTAAAAGTATTTGTATCATGCCTGTGTGTTTGAATTTGATTGATTATGATTCTGAGGACTATGAATTTAAGTTGCAGCAATATGGCAACAAATGGCTTTATCGTATATTAACTGCCTCCATTAGCCGTGCGTCTCAGCTTCTGCTGCAACTACTAATTAGATTCCTGAACCGGTCAGATTAGCAGGTCGATCTACAATAACTCTAACTACAGTAACTAATCATAGTTGTAGAACTCCACCTGGCTGTTTCACCTCATGCTGTATTTTGGCCTCAAGTCTTTTACAGTTTTTCAGTCTTTTAAACTTCTGATTCAGAACAAAGACAAAACTATGCAAGCAGGAGAAGGAAAAAAACACTGAAAAACTGTTATGAACTTAGAAAAAACAGTCAGAAGGCAGTCTTCTTCAGTTTCTTTGGAAAGATGACAGATCAGACATTTGCCACCACATTGCAACATGCAATGATACTGCGTTTGGTTTACCTTCCTGGATTGCCAAATTCTGGGTAAACAATGAGTAAAGGAGTTCATCCATTGCTATAAAAAGAGACATGGATGTACTGGACCATCACAGAGATTTGCATCACACTCTTTGACAGCCTCCTGTATACTTCGACTCAAAGAAAGGTAAGAACTAAATATGTATTCCTCATTTACTGACGGTATGATCAGGACAGTCAGACATCTGTTAAAATAATATGTATTCTGGCCTAAAACCTGTATGATAACAGTAGTAAAAATGAACAACTTTGTTCGTTAAAGTCATTAACTGTGGCCTCTGTCATATGTTTGTTCTTGTTTTCCAGGATGAAGTGCATCGCGCTCTTTCTTGTGTTGTCCATGGTCGTCCTGATGGCTGAACCCGGAGAGGGGTTCCTTTTCCATGGAGGTACAGTTGTAGAATCTATATTATTAGAAAATATTTTGACACAAAAAATCTAGAAAAGTTCATGTTGGTCAAATAATGGGTTACCCTGACATCGAATTGTTGGCCGGTTTACCATTTTCATTCAATCAATCTTCATTTAAATCTCGAGGAATCATTTTCAATGATGTCAAGAAGGCAATAAAAGAGAACACACACACCGAGGGAACATTAACAACAGTTACATTATAGAGCTGAGTAGTTAGTAATCATAGTTTTAAATTGACCTCGAGGTACAACTGTGTAATGTGTGTTGTAAAATGTTTCCAGTTTGAGCACACAAACTAAAACCTTCTCTTCTCTATTTAGGTACCTCAAACCATGCGTAAGTACTTCTGTTTCTACCATTGTTATTGTCCTTTTCAACTAAGAAACTACTATTGTTACTATAAATACTAAACTCAGTGCAACATTCATGTAATTGTGGAAGTAAATGTGATACAACTAATACTACTAGTACAAACAATACTACTCCAACTTCTTCTCTTCTCACAATATTATTTTCTGCTGCTGAATCTTCTCTCTTTGTCCACCAGGAGTAATCAAGGGGTCAATACCAACAGTGGGTGCGGTGCTGAAGTTCAGCAAGAGCAGCTGGACAAGCGTTCAGTTGATCTTGACCGAGACCAGGCTCGTTCTGACTAGACTGAAGGAGCCACTTCACTGAAAATTCCTGCTTCTCGCTGTTCAACATCAGAAATGTCAACTGCAGCAACCTTTTGTTGAAAATAAAAATGTGCTTACTTGGTAAATAAGGAATTTTTAAGTGGTTGGTGAGAATGGTGTCATGAATAAATTAGCATTCTAAAAAATCTAATTATTTCCATTTTCTTGAAATTAAATGTTTTAATGTACAGTATTTATATATTTGTCAAAATTCTCTTTAAATCCTGAAAGCAATCACTCAAGCACCACAAATAGTGGACCTTTACTCGTAACACACTCAAGAGGCTCCAGCAAAAATACCAACATCCATCTTTGCATCATCTGTAACCATGGTAACAGCCGATCCCAGGCAGGGTGAAGGTATATGCTGGACAGGTTGCCAGCCTATCACAGGCCTGACACAGAGAGAGACAACCATTGATGCTCACATTCACAGCAACAGGCAACTTCAAGTTTTCAACTAACCAAACGTGCACGTCTTTGGACTGTGGGAGGACGCCGGAGAAAACCCACGCTGAAAATCTACACACAAAAGTGTTATCACACAAAATGAGCAACATGAGGAACAAAATGTAACTAGCTACCCTCCTGTGCTTCAACCCCGGGACGTCACTAGGATTTAAAGGCAGGGGGGGGCTTAGCCCCCAGGAGAAGCGTCTTGTTAGTACTGTATTAGAACTACAACCAGGGAAGAAGTCCAGCTAGTAACCAGTTAAAAGCAACACACATTGGGCCTCATTTATCAAACGAACGTACGACCGAAAACCGTGCGTACGACCATTTCCACGCAAACTTCGGCATTTATCAATTTGGACGTAAGCGGAAGCTGCGATCAGATCTCACGTCAGGTCTGAGCTCGTGTACGCAAATTCGAGTCTGTGGATTTGCGGTGCAGCACAGTAAAATAATGAACAAACCTCAGCTGTCATTAAGCATAAGCAGTCACATATTTAGAACAGATCAAAACGGATTATTAAAACGAAAACATTTCTTTTAAAGCCCATGTTTTTACTGATACCACTTTCAAAAAATTAAACAATGGGATAAATAGCCTAAGATGACAACTAATTATTACACATTAAAATGTGAAAGAATCATAAATACAAGCAGAAATGTGTGTTTGCAAATTAACTAAAGGCAACAATGTGTAATTGTTTTTGTTTTTGTCCGATGGGTGTGACAGAACTGGAACAAAAATGAAAGCACCTGTTGAGATAATCATCGTTCCACTGTGGTTGGTCAGATGTTTATTCATTCCCCTATTTAAACAGATGCTTTGACAGTTATCAAGTCTTGATGATGGCAGACTTGCTTATTTTGGAGGAACAATACGCGCGTTTCAGACGTGAGCGCGTTTTCAGGGACCGCAGGGATCTCTGTGTCACCTCCACCACTTATGCCACAGATCGACTCCGACCCAATTAAGCAGGCAATTTTTTCCTCCGTCCCCATCAAGATCAGGCTGGAGTCTGTTTGGCCTCCTCCAGTCTGCCTGATGCTGCAATGTTTAAACGCAGCAACGCGTTTCTTGGTGGCCAGCTTCATATCCGACCATTTTTTCTTGACCTAAATGTAAAGAATTGTTTTGATCAGTTAGCAGACATAAGCTTTTAGGCTGCGGATGAAAAGATTCATTTAAGTCGTTAGGCATGGGTTAAGTTATTGAGAATTATATTCAAACCTCAGCTGGAGTCCGTTCCTCTGCGGCAACGCTGTTGACTGCCTCCGTTATCTTTTTCCAGACAGCGTTTTTGTGAGCCCCTTTTATGCCACCCTTCAGTCTGCCAAAAAGCACTGTCTTGTTGTGTTCCACCTCCGATGTCAGGATGCCGATCTCCGTGTCAGAAAAGCTTCTTTTCTTACCCATGTTTCGTCTCTCCATGTTTGACCTCAGTGGGCGAGGCCTCCGAAACAGGAATATTTATGGGCGTAACATGTTAATGACGATCGAATTCAGCCGCCGCATTTATCAAGGCCCGCTCATTCGTACGCTGAGATTGGTCAGATACGAACGTTTCATAAATCGCACGTGTGTCCTGTCGTAAGACCAAATCTGCGCTCAGATCTGCGCCCGTTTTCACGCAAGATTGATAAATGAGGCCCATTGTCTTCTTCCGTTCTCTTCTGTTGAACAAGAGTTACTGTCATGTTAACTTTTAGACACATTAAAGCTGCATGCTTAGAACCTGATCATATAAATGTGTCTTAAAGTGATACCGTATCTAATTCTTCATTAGATAAGGTCTAAAGAATGGACTTCAAGTAATGTAGGTTCAAACAGTGTGATTCTGCTCAGTACTGTTTCTGTCATAAAGTATACAGTAAAAAGTATACAATACATGTAGAGACAGACAGGTAACCAGTCTATCACAGGGCCGACATGTAGAGACAGACAGGTAACCAGTCTATCACAGGGCTGATATGTAGAGACAGACAGGTAACCAGTCTATCACAGGGCTGATATGTAGAGACAGACAGGTAACCAGTCTATCACAGGGCTGACATGTAGAGACAGACAGGTAACCATGTATTTTTTCACCCATATGTAAATGAAGGTGTGCCTTGAAGGCGTCACTTTTGATAATCAACATAAGGCCATTTATATGGGTAGGCCTAAATAAAAAAGGGAAATACAGATAGGGACAACAGCTGATATAAATATAAAAGATTATTATATTGGGAAATATCAAATAATAAATAAATGAAGATAAAAAAATTAAAGATTTTATTTATTTTTCATTCATGTGCATACATTTTATTTTCACACTAACTTGCACATTTATGTGATAACTGAGACTACAATGGGGCAGCTTGAGTCCTCTACACAGCACATGCATCGATAAACTCTCACATAAAAGCAATAAACTTGTATCTCCAGCCAAAAGTTGTGCTCGCGGTGAGTGTCCGCTGGTCAGGTCTGCGTCTCTATGAAATAGACCGTCATCTTCTAGCCAATCAGCAGCCTCGCTCCTCGCTTCAGACCAATCACAGGGCTGTGCGGCTGATGGAGCGAGACAGCAGCGGTTTACCTGCTCTCCCCGTGCTCAGTGCACGTTAACGGGACGGGAGGAGGAGCGCCCGGTTGTTTTCATCTCCGTGAAGTTCAAACCTATGGATGGAAAGTGACACCGGATAACCTGCCTCGCGCCAAAGTGGAGGTTAACTTCCCAAAGTGCCGCGATGGCTCGGACCGGCTCCGGTGCCCTCCTCTCCCGCCGGAACGTCAAGCTGGACTCCTTCCTGAAGCGGAACGCGGAGCGGACGGTGTACGAGCGGATCCGAGTCTGCGAACCGTGCGTGGTGATATCGGAGACCCTCAACAAGGTGTACATGCACGTGGTGCTGAGCGGCGAGCGCGTGTACCTAACCGAGTACCCGCCGCGCACGCTCACCGAAGCCTTTAGCTTCAGGCGCGTGCGTGACATTGAGTTGGTGAGTTTACGGAATCACGTTTTCCTTTTTTTACTCGTGGAAACAATATCGTTATTAAATCTGTAAAATAATGAAAACTGAACTGTAACTGACATCTTCAAGTTACAACTGAACCACCGGCCTTCAGTCTCTTCCTTCTACCTCAGTTGTCATGGAGATAACAAGTGGACCCACCATTGAGAATTCTATTGGACAAACTTACATAGTTATTTATCTCTCCACCAACTAATTGATTAATTGTCTGCAACTACTTGATTGCATGAGCACCCTCCATGGGGACTTTATGTGGCCTGGTGGCAGGAGAGGTGCCAGTTCACCTCCCAGGCCCTGCTGAACCCCCAAACTGCTCCCTAGGAGCTGCTGCTCCTAATACTAAGATTATATGCAGGAGCTAAGTACAGTGTGTGACAATAAAAGTTCATTTACAGGACATTTTTCAAGCAAAAGTGGCAAACTTGGTTGCACCCGTAGTTTTGTACAAACATGCTTTTAGTACGCTAAAACAGTGGGATTTTTTAGTTTGTCTGAAAATATAGTATGAAATCAATAGTATATGAATTGCATTTCCGGTGACACATTACAGCATCGCTGGGCACTACGCCAGCATAAATATCCCACAATCCAATACGGTAGTGAGGACCTGCTTCAATGTGTAAGGATTCAAGTTTGTTCCAGTGTCTCCAACCGGCAAGGAGGCATCTCAGGAAGTGACGTGGCATTTACAGTCAAGTGTGTCTGAAGGAGATATACAGTATACTAGTGTTTATTTACACAAATGTACAGTACACTGACTTTCAACATCGGAAATCACATAAATATGCTACATAGTATGTGTTACATACTCAATAGCTGTCTCTAATTCCAGCTTCTTAATTTAGCCAATAAGCTGTTTTAATTTTTTATGCTTTTCCAAATGACTCTGCCTTTAAAGTAGGTAATCATAAAGTCTCCCTTTAGAAATAAAGAATACATACAATATACAAATAAATAGCAACATTGTGTGTCTGATCCAATAATACAAATTCAAACTTAAACTTAACAACGGCTCCTATGTGATCATGTTCCTTTATATTTACTTACTTGGACTGTACTATTGACTGTACATAATGAGCTGACCTTCCTTTCAGTAATGTAGTATTTTGCCTGTTGAATACCTAAAGTGAGGCTTTGTCAGGACTACATGAGATTTTGCTCTTGAGTCTGAAAGAGAAGCCGAGTCTGTGGAGCTGAATACCTCTAATTAGCACCTTGTTACGCCACGTAGGTCAGAGGTGAAAGGTTTAAATTCCTCCTCAGAGTTAATCCTGTCTGCATTAAACTGTCACATTATCGCCTGTGTTGAACTCACTGTGACCTCTGCACCTTCAGACATCGCTGTCTGGTCCAGTCAGGAGATACAGTCCCTCCACATAACAACTAAATAAATAATAAAAAATACAATTCATAAGTACGGGGATTGAATTAATATGGACATTTTTAACAGAATTTTCTCTCCCTCTCATCTCTTCAGGTCAATGACCTCCCAGATTTCCTCCACGGGAAGGACCGGGAACTCTGCCAGCACATCCGAATCACCTACGTCACCCACAAGCCTGCTGTGAGGGGCCGTGATTGGATGAGGAGAGACAGGAGGGTGGGACTTCCTCCTGCATCCTCGCCCTCTCGCAGACCCAGCCACTGCCCAACACCACGCACCTCAGAGGGTAAAAAACCAAACTTTTTACAAACAAGTGTCATCGTCCAACAAAGTCTTAAGAATAAGGTCAGTGGCACATTAACTGGTGTTTGGGCTTTGCAGACCAGCACGTTGGATTTGCTAATTAATTAATTAATTGAGACTATTAATGCCAAGGGTTCAGCTTAGATCACTTACAGGCCAAGGTTTAAAAGAGTGGCTGTGACTCAGGAGGAAGAGCAGGTCTCACACTCATCACCCAGTTAGTGTTTCCAGCTCGTGTACTTGAGAAAGATCCCAAATAGCTCCTGATATCCAGGCCAGCGCCTTGCATGGCTGTTTTGCCACCAGTGGTGTGAGAGCTGGATGAAACTACGACCTGCAAGGCACCGTTGCAACCACGCTACCAATGCAATCAGAGGACTTTAGCACTTAGCTGTAAAGTTCACCTTCAATGATGGAAGCTAACGTTGTAAACAGCTTCACAGCAGAAGCCCAAAATCCAAGATTGGCGACGGCCAAAGAGCTGAACTCGAAAACCGTAGTCCACCAACCAATGGGTGACATCACCATGACTACGCCCGCTTCTACTCTACAGTCTCTGGTTAAAATATGTATTGATCTACTCTGGGTATTTAGTGAAAATCTGTGACAGAAGTGAAGATGGTGTATATATTTTATGTCTCGGTTTCTTTCCCTTTAAATGAAACTTTAACCCTCCTGTGTCTTTTTTCCCTGACAGGATATCCTGCACAGAGGTAAGAATCTCACACACACACACACACACACATTGGTTGCTCTTACTTTTTAGTACCAAACGGTCTTTAAAATTGGTCCAAAAAGCTGCTTAAATGTAATTTAATTCTACTTTGAAACAAATGGATTTCCCCCATCGATCACTATTTTTATTCACAACTAAAGGAATGATTTGACACTTCAGACTCTGAGCTGCCCTGCTTGGTGTTGCTTTATGTGTCTAGTTTTGCATTTTCCCCTGCAAAGTGTGCTGCATAGATTCTGTCTGGGCGTCAGGGAGACAGACGAACCTTTTGAGCTATAAAACCTTTACAGCTGTGTTTGTCTGCAGGGCTACAAGTGAGGAGGAGGGTTCAACTTGATATGGTTAAATACCTGCGTGTGTGTGTGTGTGTGTGTGTGTGTGTATACATGGTATGTGTGGCGATCTCTAGAAGGCAGCATTCTCACTAAAACGCCAAACAGTTCACAAAAAGTTCTCTGCTGGTTTTGTTTGGAAACCAACTGAATAATGCATGAAGTGAAAGCTCCTTCACTCTGCCTCACTCTGTAGAGATCCTCTCCACAGTCTCAGGTAGCTCATGACTTCATAAAGAGAGAGCTTAGTTTACCTGCTCTCATTATTCTTGTTCAATGGGGAATTTGAAGAGGTACCACGATTGACCTTCTGACCGAGATCCAAATGTTTATTGTTTATTTGCTCCAGAAATTGACTTAAAGGCTCTGAACAACACAGAATAAATGTAGGGCTGCAACCAGCGATTATTTTCATTGTTTTTTTGCAGATTATTGTTTTTTTAATATTCTAAACCAGCCATTTAAGTAGTTAAACGTATGGTATTATGGCATTAGGGAATTTTGCAATTAATATTGTAGGTTTTTTTGAGGCATACAATAAATTTGCTTTGGTGTTTTGGTGCATGACATGAGAATAAGAGAAAATGGAATTAAAAATAAAGTAAAGCAATGCTGTCCGAATGGACCTTGTTCTCTGCTTCCATTGTTGACGCGGCTGTTCGAAGCTGTGGCCGTAAGGTCTCCGGTGCCTGTCGTGGTGGCAATCCCCGAACCCGGTGGTGGACACCGGAAGTAAGGGATGCTGTCAAGCTGAAGAAGGAGTCCTACCGAGCCTGGTTGGCTCGGGGGACTCCCGAGGCAGCTGACAGGTACCGGCAGGCCAAGCGTGCTGCAGCGTGGGCGGTCGCTGAAGCAAAGGTTCGGGTCTGGGAAGAGTTCGGGGAGGCCATGGAGGAGGACTATCGGTCGGCCTCGAGGAAATTCTGGCAAACCATCCGGCGCCTCAGGAAGGGGAAGCAGCCCTCCATCACTGTTTACGGTGGAGGTGGGGAGCTGCTGACTTCGACTGGGGATATCGTTGGGCGGTGGAAGGAATACTTCGAGGATTTTCTCAACCCCACTGACATGTCTTCCATTGAGGAAGCAGAGGCTGGAGACTCAGAGGTTCATCCACCCATTACCCGGGCTGAAGTCACCGAGGTAGTTAAGAAGCTCCCCGGTGGCAAGGCACCGGGGGTGGATGAGATCCGCCCTGAGTACCTCAAGTCTCTGGATGCTGTGGGGCTGTCTTGGTTGACACATCTCTGCAACATCGCATAGCAGTCGGGGACAGTGCCTCTGGACTGGCAGACCGGGGTGGTGGTCCCTCTATTCAAAAAGGGGGACCGGAGGGTGTGTTCCAACTATCGGGGGATCACACTCCTCAGCCTCCCTGGGAAAGTCTATTCCAGGTTACTGGAGAGGAGAATTCGGCCGATAGTCGAACCTCGGATTCAGGAGGAACAATGCGGTTTTCGTCCTGGCCGTGGAACACTGGATCAGCTCTATACCCTCCGCAGGGTGCTCGAGGGTTCATGGGAGTTTGCCCAACCAGTCCACATATGTTTTGTGGACTTGGAGAAGGCATTCGACCGTGTTCCTCGTGGCATTCTGTGGGAGGTACTTCGGGAGTACGGGGTCGGGGGCCCTCTGCTAAGGGCTGTTCGGTCCCTGTATGACCGGAGCAGGAGCTTGGTTCGCATTGCCGGCAGTAAGTCAGACCTGTTCCAGGTGCATGTTGGACTCCGGCAGGGCTGCCCTTTGTCACCGGTCCTGTTCATTATTTTTATGGACAGGATTTCTAGGCGCAGCCGTGGGCCGGAGGGGATCTGGTTCGGGAGCCACTGGATTTCATCCCTGCTTTTTGCAGACGATGTGGTCTTGTTGGCTCCTTCGAGCCAGGACCTCCAGCATGCCCTGGGGCGGTTTGCAGCCGAGTGTGAAGCAGCCGGGATGAGGATTAGCACCTCCAAATCTGAGGCCATGGTTCTCGACCGGAAAAAGGTGGCTTGCTCCCTCCAGGTCGGGGGGGAGTTCCTGCCTCAAGTGGAGGAGTTTAAGTATCTTGGGGTCTTGTTCACGAGTGAGGGAAGGATGGAACTCGAGATTGACAGGCGGATCGGTGCAGCGGCTGCAGTAATGCGGTCGTTGTATCGGTCCGTCGTGGTCAATTTACTGGTCAATCTACGTTCCTACCCTCACCTATGGTCATGAACTTTGGGTCATGACCGAAAGAATAAGATCCCGGATACAAGCGGCCGAAATGAGCTTCCTCCGCAGGGTGGCGGGTCGCTCCCTTAGAGATAGGGTGAGGAGCTCCGTCAAACGGGAGGAGCTCGGAGTAGAGCCGCTGCTCCTCCACATCGAGAGGAGCCAGTTGAGGTGGCTCGGGCATCTTTATCGGATGCCCCCTGGACGCCTCCCTCGGGAGGTGTTCCAGGCATGCCCCACCGGGAGGAGACCCCAAGGAAGACCCAGGACACGCTGGAGTGACTATGTCACCCGGCTGGCCTGGGAACGCCTTGGGGTCCTCCCGGAGGAGCTGGGGGAAGTGTCCGGGGAGAGGGAAGTCTGGGCGTCCCTGCTCAGGCAGCTGCCCCTGCGACCCGGTCCAGGCTAAAGCGGAAGACAATGTATGGATGGATGGATGGAGTAAAGCAATGCAAAAATCAATAAACACAAATATAGAATACAATTATAATATAAATATGAACTAATGTATAATAAATAATGTACAGTATATATGAATTTACATGAAAGAGTGGTAGTTCTGTGGATTGTTCAGGTTTTCATCTTATTTTGATGTGAAACTGTAGAAATTGACCTTCATCAGACTTTTAACCTCAGGGTTCAGGGTCGCTTGGTGTACAATCTCCCTCTCTTCTCATAGAACATATAGTATGTGAATATCCTCTGGATAAAGTCCACTGAATATCCCTGAGTTGTGGCCAAAACAAGATATTTCAACGACATAATTTTTTGGGAAACAATGATCAACATTCTTCACCATTTACATGTTTTTGACCAAACAATTGATCAATTAATGGAGAAAATGATCCAGGAGTTTAAATGAATCTACAATGAAAACAGTGGTTCGTTACAGCCCTCATTTGCTGCTGTAACAAAAGTTCATCTCCCTTTTCACCAGGAGCCCCAGTGAAAGGGGGATAGAGGAGGTTCCCATATTAGAACCCACACGTTCTGCCTCCTGTCCAAACCCGGAGACTCTGGGTCTCCTCAGGGTCCCCCACCCTCCCTCCACAGCACCCTCCCTCTACTCCCCCACCGGCTCCCCCACCTCTCCTCTGTCCCCCTCCAGTCCCAGACGGAGCGGCCCGGACACTGGCCAGGTACAGACGCCGTTACGCTTCCTGGTTTTAAATATTTGGGGATACAAAATGTGGAAAGATGAAAAGCCGTTGTGTGTTGATGATGTGATGCTCCAGGTCCCGAGGATGATCGGTGCAGTTCTGTCTCGCCTGCTGAGGAGAGGCTTTGT
>CM056841.1:4585265-4662765 GCA_029853015.1 Chelidonichthys spinosus
GTATTCCTGGATTCTGCCTTTGTGAATATTTGGAACATGGAGATTTGTAAATGTGCTGAGTCCTCAGGTGAGGTGTGCTGTAAATAAAGGTTATTTGAAGGTGAAGTTTTGTGAACACACAGTGGCCAATCAAATGCATGTATTCATGGTAGATTATGTCTGTCTATCACCCGATAGACAAAAGAAGATAAACAACAGTTAGACTGAAGAAGCGAGTGGTAATAATACCCAGTCAGTCTGAGGTTTAGGCTACTGTCGGCAGGTGGTGCATTAAAGATCTTCAAATTTACCAGAAATAAAAAAAGACAGAAACGTTTGTAAAGATGAATTTAATCAGTGTGGTATGTTCACTAAATCCCAAAGAGGCACTTGGATTCATAAACCTTCTTTCTAGGGTTGTAACCATCAAAGTGCCAACACACACACACACACACACACACACACACACTCATTTAACGGTGATGGAAGACGCTGCATACAAGCTGCCACCTGCCCATCAAGATCAAATCTAATGCTCATTCACACAATCACAAACCTTTCAGCAGGAATTCGGGGTTCAATTTCTTGTCTATTTTTCTTCACCAACTTTCAAGTCATGGAGTTAAATGTCCCAGAAAAAAATTTAAGCATTCTCCTATTTTCTATCAGCTCCCCCGAAAAAGGCAATTCATTTATTTTTGAAAGAGCAAAGTTAGTGACACAACACTACGTTTCCCAGCAGTGACTGTCGGGCGATCTGTGCTGCTGTGTGGTCAGTGTTCACATCTTGGCTCTGGGAGTGTGGCTGGAGTACAGATGCTGCTGCAGAAAGGCCAAGATCTTCGTCCAGGAGTCTTCCTGAGCGTCTGAATGGGGTTTGGTTTGTCCTCCCCACAGTAGCATCACTGAAACACAGTGTTGTGTTTGAGACAAGATGAGAGTGCATCGACATACACTATCCTTAAAGGGACAGTTGACCCCAAAATCTATAATACATATTTCCCCTCTTACTTCTAGTGCTTTTCATCAATCTAGATGCCGTGGGACCTTATTTTGGGACTGATTAACATATTTGGTCCTTGTCTTCAATAATCCTGAACCAACAAAACAAAAACCAAGCCTGAGCAAGACTCACCTTTCTCTCTGCTGTCGCCCTTTAAAAAATTAGTAGCTCTGAAGTGAGGTGAGAAGGGCGGCTCAATCAGATGTCCTGCATCCGGGTAATCAAGTCTGGTCAGCAAGTGCTCCTTCCCTGTTAACCTCATCATCTGGGCCATCTGGGGGTCAAAGGTCACATCAAAACTGCAGAAATTGTCTCTGGTGCTACAGATGATGCAATTTTTATTTGTTGCTTTGTTACTAATTACTTAGTTATTAGATTTGTGTGTGTACTCACATCCTCACCATACTCCACCGTGGGCCAGTTCTGATCATCGTGGCCGTTGACCAACAACACTGGACAGTTTATTCTCCCCACCTCAAAGCGGATTCACCACAAAGAACAAGTTGAACGTGTGCTTGTCAGAATATTTCCTGGATTAAAAGATAACCTCGTGACCTTGTCTAGCTCTGTGCTACTCAATTTTTGTGTGATTTTTTTGTGTGATTTCATCGGCATACACTGCTAAACAGGTGAACGCTATGACCAGGGATGTGATCTAAAAGGGTTAAAAAGGCATTTTTCATTCCAGGTCGACTTTAAAAACGTGTTTACGCGTCACCTTTGAACCTGAGTTGTGGGTCTTTAATGAAAGGCTGATATCTGTTTAAGAAAACCATAAAGTCTCAATCCTGTGTGTCATCAGTGCAACGCGTACTTACATCCACTTTCTGTGAGGGGTCACTGGGAACCGGTAGAGCCACACCTCGCCATATCTCATGGTTGTTCTCGTCCACATGTGCGTTCTGTAATTTCCTGCCATTACAAGTAAACCACCATGACACCAGCCCAGCCGTGAAACACTGTTTACTGTATGAATGCTGCTGACAGAATACCTACGAGACCAACGCCCGATTGAGTTCTTCGAGGGTCAACCCACGTGGATAACAGTGGTTACCGCTGACACAAACGCAACACCGAGGCTGGAACAGAACAGCGGCGCACCATAAGACACTGGTTCTCCTCTGCGTGCTATCAGGGCCCAACATACTGCAAACTCAGCCCTCTGTGGCTCTTGTGCATTAAGCCACATATTCTAGGTCAAAGCATCTCCGAGATATTTTGCATTTGGTCCTTGCCTTGACGACGTTGTTCTCAGCTGCCAACAAGATGGTGATAATCGCTCCGAGGGAGAGGCCAAACATCCCAACGTTGTCGGGGATCACTTGAGGATGGTCCCTGACGATGTCATACGCCGTCTGTGCAGAAGGGGAGTTATGAAAACACACAAGGCCGACCGGCTCCTTGAACATGAATAACTCAGTATGATAATGACAAACCTCAAAGTATTTGGCCTCCAAGCCTGCTGTCCCTAGCTCACCGGCTTTGAAATATTCCAATGCCAAAGAAACATAACCGTGAGCTGCCAGCAGGGCTGAACGATACTCCACCAGCCCTCCACCGCCTCCCCATAGATCCAGCAGACCTGGGAACGGTCCTGGACCTGAGGCATGGATGAACTGATTTTAATCATCTTTAATCATCTAACAGAGAATATAGGTCACAGCATACACACAACTCTTTAAAGACAAATAAAAAGGAAGGTAAGAGGAGGAAATGTGTTTTTGAGGTGATGGTGTGGACCTGGAGGTATAAACAGGGTCCCTCGCACTCCTTTCTCCCTGATTTCGATCCTCTGGGCCCCCGGAGCCATGTACCATCTCTCAGTGAGCGAGGAGGCCAGAGGAGCCCGCTCCCTGAAGCCCTCCGACACGTGTCCACTGTAGACCGAGATCTTGACCAGCAGGGGGCAGCAGACGTTCAGCTTCCTCAGCCTGGCAGGTAAAGAGATTCAAGGTGTGTTATGCTGAGGTGAGGGGCGGAGCTACAGAGGTCCCGCCCCCCCGTGTGACGCGCTTTGGCTTCAGTAAACATGAACAAAACCAACAAGCTGCTCATTACAGCAGAGGCCAGGTTCAATCCTACCCGACTTTGTAACTTATGAACATGCATCATAACAATGATGATGATGATGATGATAATAATGTAGTAGTTATATGTAGTTAATATTCAATCATTTTGTGTAACTTCACAGTTATCTGGTTGGTTCATCAATGAGTCGATTAGTAAACAGAAAATGAATTAATAAATAAACAACTATTTTCATAATCAACTTATTGATTATTTGTTGCTTTTCTTTGTGTAATGCAATATTAATATTATCATTTTGAAGTTTCGGACTGTGGATCAGAAAAAAAGATGAAAAAAATGATCTTTCCATATTTTCTAATATTTCTGAGGTTGTTAACTTAATTAATGGTGGCATTATGTTATCTGTGAGATCTGAGATCAAGACGAGTAAATAAAGACTAATTTGTGTTATTGATTTCTCTGCAGCTTCACACCACTGAACGTTTACTACCTTAGACCTTTGCGGCTGCCTGGGACAGGACGCATGCTCCACAGCAGACCCATGGCTTCTTTTCCTGTGTACGTTCCCCCAAAACTCAAATCCTCTGCAACTACAACGGCAATCAAGTGTCAACAAAACAAAATATACAAAATAGCCAATCAGGTGAAAAGAAGTGAAACCCACGAGACACGGTTCCTCGGTTGTCACTGATGTAGTGTCCGTAGGCCTCCCAGAGGTCCTTGTCCTCAGAGGGGTGGAGGGAGTGGAGCGTCACCGGACATCCTGGAGGCAGATTCTCCACCAACACCTTGAACTCCTCATCCACCAGAGCTCGAGAGGGGGCAACGGACAGAAGCGGAGGGGCGGCGTGGGACATGGTGGAGGGTCGTCTGTGGAGGAATGCAGACGTGCATGAGAGGAGTTATAGTTATAGTAGAGATCCTCCCAAAAAATCAATAAGTAAGAGAAGGGGGTTAGTAATTGATAAACCAGGTTCTGTATTACTGAGAAGCATAAAGAGTTTGATTGAAGGCTGTGAGCGTGTGTGAATGTCACGGATGTTCTCAAGGTTTAGAGCAAGATGTCACGATGACTTTGTTATGATAACTTTGTCATTGATTGTGGGAGGCAGCAGGCCTGCATCACAAAAGTTAACGATTAAATGATTCTTTATCAATATTCAAAAACCCTCCACATAACTCATACTAAGTATATTTTGAAGTACTTTGTGAACAAAATCTGAATACTTTTTTACCCTTCAGAAAATTGTACAGCTGCAAATGCTGTGTTAAGAAGAAAGAGTTGTGTTCATAAATAATGAACCAATACACATCGTAAACATAGTAATGTGACAAGTCCTATACACATGTAAAGTCAAAAATAATAATAATACTGACACCAAATATAAGTTATGCATATACAATGGATGCATATATGGTCCATTTGTGTATTTGCTGTTGAAGTAGAAGTAGCAGTCTGTAGTATTGTGGTAGTAGTAACATAAGAAGATGCAGTTAGTAAGGTTTGACAGTTGTACTGTACCGTAAGTTAACAGTGAGTATCTGGGTAGTACTTCTTCCACTCTGACAGCTTTATCATAGTGTTGTTAGACTTATATCCATGTCCCTGTTCTCCCCCACCTTTACACTACTAACTACTTTTCAGACAAAGACTTACAAAACATCACCTAATAAAGATTGAACTATGCATTATCACAGAATGATTAATAACCACAAAGTGTTAGAATTAGTTTCACATTGACCAATGACAACATTAAAGTGTAAAAGGGATGGAGTTATTAGTGTAGTAACAACCTGAGGCTGCAGGTCAGATACTCGTCCTGCAGTATAAGAATGTATTCTAGTGAAGCTCAAACACCAGGGTTGCAGTCGAATAGTCCAAAATAAGGTCCTAACTCCTATTCCTAACTCCTATTCCTAACTCCTATTCCTAACTTCTATTCCTAACTCCTATTCCTAACGCCTATTCCTTGACCTCTGGAGGAAACGTCAAAGGGTCAAGGAAAGGCGATAGGAGAACTCAAAGGGATTTAGGAAAAGATGACCGCGGTGCTCAGAGAATCCGACCGGACTTTCACTAAGCTACGTCATTATAACGCGGCCGCTGATGATTGACAGCTGATGATCGGCGCCGGCGATTGACGTGCGTCTGCGCTGGAGAAACTACAATAATGGACTACAAAAAGCGCATCGTCCACTTCTCCACATGTTGGTTTTATAAACAGCTGGTTCACTGACCGGCTTCAGGTCCAGCAGCTCCTCCTTCCTGTTTGACCGTTTGCTGTATTTACATTTCATTTGTGGTTTTAGTTTCGTGTTTGTCAAGTTTATTATAGGGTTGCCAACCGTCCCTTGAAAAACGGAATCGTCCCGTATTCAGAAACAAAAGTACGCGTCCCGTATTGAGCTGAAAAGGGACGCACTTTGTCCCGTATTACCGCGAGAATCAAAAATAGTGTGTAAAATGTCAATGGAACGAAAGAATACATGGCGCTTTATAAGAACATTTACGGTAAACATATTCTCAGCCTCTCATGTTCTTTGACCAATGAGCTGACAGCACACTCACATAATCTAGAATCCCGCTCATCTCATTGGTCGAGGTACTGTTGCTCGCGGAGAAGATACCGGAAGACAACAAAGCGGCATGGACGACAGTAACGCCGACAGTGATTTACAGGTTTCGGGCGGTACACCTTCGAGCAGCAATGCAACTACTCCTCCGAGAAAAAAAAGAAAATAACTCAAAAATACGAGAGGAACGGGAAGAAGGAAACACACGGAAAAGGTGCGCGATAACGTCTATAAAGCGCACTGTACTGTGTGCCGGCGGATTTTTTCCAGCCCATGGTGGACTAACTGACCAAAGCAACATGCTTCCAGTGGTGGGCACACAAGAGACATAAGGGACACCAAAACTAGGGGAACACTAGACCAATGTATTGTCCACCAGGCAACGCCAGAGGCAGATATGGTATAAAATGATGTTTAACCCTCTGGTTAAGGTTAATATGGGAAGTACAATGAATGTCTGAATTGTATGGATAAATATATTATAATATTATTTTCTGTATAATAAACAAGTACAATTGCTAGATGAGTACATTAAATAGATAAATAATACATAAACCTATATAATTATACTATAACTATAATACATCGATGAATAATACAGAATACACAGTATACTGTATAACCTTAGACATATATTACAAGTTCAGAGAGAGAGATAGTTAGATATAACATGCATCATTTGTACTGTACAGGCAGTTGATATACTACACACAAACTATGCAGTAACATTCTTTTTTTATTATTTACAGGTGACTGCTGCAGAGGTTGCCCATATCTACCACACTGTAAAACATGGCTTAAGCTACAACTCAGCTGATTGTGCTCTGAAGCTAACTGTCAGAGCACAATCAATGTTATTTATTTTCAATGTGTTCATATCACTCAAATATGCATCTAATTCAATTCAGGTTGGAGTCAAATAGTTAAAAAAATCGCTTCACACATACAAAAAAGGGCTAAAAAGATTCACTACGCCAGGAAGGGTGAAGGCAATGGGGCCGGCCGGCCGGCCCTGCCAATGAGGTGTCCCTTATTTATTTTTCAGGGAGTTGGCAACCCTAAGTTTGTAACATGATTGAAATAAATAAAAATGCCATTAAATTATTGTCACTGTCCACACATTTATCAACACAGTTCCAATGACTATATGTCTGCATGAAAGGAATCGTTAAATATGCAAATTTACATACATTCGGATGTGAACCAGAGAAGACGAAGGCCTTCGGTGTGTGACAGGCAGAGCTTTATTCTGCCACATAGTGCCACAAACTCCAGTTATAAAGTAATTGTTACTGTCAACGCCGACAACTTAATTACCAACATTGCATGCAAATTTAATTTCTATCCATAACAGCATGTGTAATCTCAGGAATAATTTTTAATGCCAAAAAAGAATTCACAAAAATCTACTTAAAAATTAAAAAATAGAGGAGCATCATAAGCCCCCAAACAGAATTTAGCGTGTTAGCATGCAGACACATTTGACCGAAATAAAGGATTTTCTCCAGATGTCCATTTAGTAGGATGCTACATTCTGAGGATTTCCCCACACTTTCTAAATGAGCACCATTCGGGCTATGATGAAATCTGGTCTAACTGATGACCCCCTGCTGTGGGAAGGTCACAAGCCTGATCCATCAGGTTTCTGTGTGCTGTGGTGGCTTGCCTTCATCTGGCTCTAGCTAGATAATTATATAATTGAAGAAAATGGCAATTTCAGAGATGTGAATGGCTTCTATATTATGTTTCCCTGTTAAAGTTGTTTTGTTAGGGAGCTTCTCCTCATCCGATGTGAGACTCCAGAGACACAGGAGGCGTTGGGATATTTGGCTGTATGAATAAAACTTATTTGAGGTAATTAAGGTGGACTAATTTGAGCAAAGCAAATCACTCAAAGATGAAATTGCAACGGCAGAGGTCAACCTCAAGTTTTCAAGGACACAGCTATCGAGATTATCATCTCTTTAGAGTAAGTTAGGTTTAGGGAAAACAGAGTAGTCGGGCTTCAATTAGTACGTAAACTAAGTGAAATTTAACTGACATAAGAGCTAAAACATGTACAAAAAATGTAATAAAACAATGTAAAAAAAACCTGAATAAAACATCCTGGTTGAAAGTGCAGTTTGTTTGACCCACCACAGGTTGTAAAAGATTTCACATGCAGTAGAATGAAGATGCTCAGGTATTAAACAGCTACAGTATCATACAGTATTGTTATTATTGTACAGTAACTGAGTACATAAGCTGACACTGTCCATTGTCCATTAATATGCCCAACATGACTGTGGCTCCCACACAATATGTGATGTAAATCATGATATAAAGAACAACATCATCAACACACCTCTGTATCTTCCAATATTTGTGCACACAGTGATTACTGACTTAAGCAAAGGACTAATTACTCTTCTTAAATAAACAATGAAAAATAATCCATAGATGTCACATTTGGCTCGTGCTATATTTCCTCTGCCCATGATTGTGTGCAGTATTTAAACTCCTCCACATAAAGCATTGCATCCTGCTATCACTGCAGCTGATGAATGAATTAAAAGTCAGCGTAGCTTCAAGACATCCACCCTTTAAATCAAGTATACATACAAACACGTGTTTGAAGCGGTCTTTTAAACCCAAAGAACTCACAGAGATTGAGGCAGGTTCCCAACACATCCACAACAGCTCAGAGTAATCTACAAATGCACGTGAACTCTCTGGTGGACTTTGAACCCTTCTACACATGCTTAAGCCCACCCCGTGTGTTACTTATCTCTGGGTGGTACTGAACATTGATCCAGCTGCATAATAATTGCATTATGATTTATTTTAAGGCAGTTACAGTGACCAAGATCATATTTTATTGGTACAATTTGATGTAGTCATGTAACATTGTCACATATATAAAAAGGAATGAACATCCTAACCATTGTTGACACCTGTATCACTGGTAAATGTAGCCTTTTACTTTGGAAAAGAAACACCTCAAGGTGGGGATTGTCACTTGGTCAGAGGTCTGTGGGCAAGGTCCTCCAAGATTTGCTGCACGTGTGATGTCAGCAAATAAAAATAAAACGTTTAAATTAAACATAATATATTTATACACTTCATTATTCATTGAATTATAATTTAAATTGTATTTAAAACAATGACAGCAACTATGACAGCAATATATATATTCATAGATATATTGCAACTTCATATTTTGACAGTTTATTACATATGATTTGGTGCAAATGTTATTGGCTGTATCGGAAGCTTTTCGGAGTCATTTTTCTATTTTCTTTACATGATTTTTTTCTTACAGAAAACATGTACATCAGGATCAAACTCGTACATTCACACCTGATGACTCAGCATCGGGTGACATTTGGCGTTGAGCCACAGCCGCCCCTAACTTTAGCAAAGAAATAATTAAAGACACATTGTGTAGAATTTTGATGTGAGCGATCACAACAACTTAACCCCAGTACCATTTGTTGAGACCATGAAAAGCTTGGTGCTCCCTGTGTTTTTGTAAGTATTTACACGTTTTGCAGGCATGATCCCTTCCAAACTGAGACAATTTGACTTCAAATCTGCTTCTCCAGTCAAAGTACCTCATGTACTCTGCTTTATTTTGGTCAAGGTAGAGAAGCCTCTCAGCCAGCTCCTTTGGAAAAGTCATCTACATGAATGAAGGAGTCAGCTGGGATATGGTCCTCGTAATTTTGTCTTGGAGGGCCCAGAACTATTGGTACGCTTCCTCTCATCATAGGTCTGTATAACTTCTCTGTGATGTAGTCTTTGTAGACAGAGTTTTCAAAGGAGAGGTAGAATTTACAACTAGAAACTATCTTTGAATAGTCTTGGTCACTTGTATGTTGGCCAAAGGCGTTTCCATAAGCATCGATCTTGATGTGATCCTTCAGTTTATTGTAAAACTGAACTCTCCTATGTTGCAAGTTCCAGTTGCTCACAATCCAACACACCAACTTGTCCTTTGCTGGCAATTTGAAGCTTCGGTCTTCAGACTTCACTGGCAACAGATACCCATAAGGCACGGGAATACTTGAATCAAGGCGATAATTGCACGTCAAGTTGAGGGATTCGACCCAAGTCTGCAGGTGACTCCATATTTGACCACACCCATTTCTGAAAAAAAGGACGCGGCACAGTCGGCAAGTTTGATGGATCTCCTTGTAAGTCCCTGTACTGGAGTACGATAGATGCAGAAGTAAAAGTGGGTGATGTTTGGAATATGATTAAGAAGATGGGATAAAACAGTCCTTTATTCGTCCCGTAGTGGGGTAGTTTACAGCGTTACAGCAGCAAGAGAGAAAACATAAGGATAATAAATAATAAACATGCACTAACAAGAAAAGGACAATATAAAAAACAAAAAGATTAACACTAAGACTATATAAATAAGGGTTAAATAGAGTAGAATGTATCGTGTACATAATAGACAATTTCGAGAATACAGTATGGACTAGACATTTACATTATAGACAGAGATTGAGGCATTAGAAGGAAGTTTTCTTACCTGTAATTGAAGACAATGATGCAGAGGCAGTAATTAATCTATAGAGAGTGAGATATTTGTGTGGGTCCCTGTGCATAAAGGTGTTGGGAGGAATGAGGAAGCAGACAAGCTGGCAAAAGAGGCTAATCAGTTAATCAGAGATCAAGGTTACCATCAAACAGAAAGTTAATATAATGTGTCAGACTGAGTGGGATAAGGAGAAAAGGGGCAGGCATCTTTACAAAATACAGCCAAATATGTCAAGAAGTAAAACAAGTTATATAAATAGACAGGAGGAGGTCTGGTTCTCTCGAATGAGAATAGGTCACACTGGTTTTAACAGTATTTATGAATCATGAACAAACATCTGGAACATGCGAGTTCTGTGGAGTGAGAGAAGATGTGGAACATGTTTTACTGAATTGTGAAAGATTCTCTAGACACAGAGAAAAACTGAAAAGGGAAGAAAGTTTTTTCCCTGGAAACGTTGTTGGGTGAGCCTGATCAGGAAATATCACGAGTTCCATAATAACCTTAATCAAAGACTCACAGTTAGCAAACAGGATTTAGTATTATTTGTTTTGTTTTGATTTGTTTTTTTTTTTTTTGCTTGTTTGTTTGTTTATTTGGTTTTCTATATATTTTTTTTTATCGTTTATTTGATTTGAGTCATTCTTCTTTGGAAAATACCCATCGAATTGCACCTCAGTCCAGTAGATGGCGGTAACACACCTTGCTTGTAAACTGCCAAAAAACGTCACAGAAGAAGAAGATCAACGACTTCCGGTAGGTTTGTCGGACCCGTGTTGGAGACGGACCGGAAACAGCGTGAGGTTACCGACTACTGCTCTGAAGTGCTACACCTGGTAAGTTTCCAACGAGCTTGATTTTCTCCTTCTTTTGACAAACTCCGACGCCGCTTCGTCCCAACACGCGGCTGCTTATCTGCCTCTCGTCCGCTGTAAAACCTGTAAAAGGAAACATGGCGCTGATAAAGACGAGCTTCACGTCCCCGTCCCGGTGGCGGGAGACCCGGAGACCCGGGAGCCGCGCTGCTGCTGTGACTTTGAGTCCACGTTCACGGCTCGTCTCTGTGCAGACAGAAACCGGAGCAGACCACAGTCCCCCCGCCTCCACGTTAAACCCGCTCATACCGCTAAACTGCGGGATGATGGTTCTCATCCGGGCTCTTTGAAATCTAAGAACTGAATCTCACGTGGATGTTTTGGTGATAAAGTTGAGACCTGATGTCATGGACATACTCTATTTGAAATCAGATATTATCCCCTTTTCATTCAAATGTTTTTACTGCGTTTGTGTCGTCATACACTCAGTTGAAATACGACAGTCCTGCTATAAAGTCTCCCTTTTTATGAAAGGTAACTTATGTTTTGTTGGTAGAAAGGTGTTGATTCAACCGTATGATCATTTAGCTTATATCACTATGTAATAAAACAGCCCCCCCCTGGTTATTTAGGGTGATATTTAGTGTAGTTATGTAAGCTTGCGGCTGCTTGTGTAAAAGTGACATTTATGATTTCCTGCTGTTTGTCTTGTTCAGGTCCGCCTGTTTAGAAGTCTCTGCAGCACAGACAAGATGTTGAGAAGCGCCACAGCACAGGTGAGCAGACAGTGTTATTAATACAGCCGCCACTAATGATTATAAGCATCTGTTTAGTCAATTTTCTTGATTAATCGATTATTTCCAAAGATAACGTCAGCGAAAGTATATTTTTGTCCACAGCTGAAATGTTGCACAATTGCTCAACAATTGCAATTGCTCAATCCGATTAATCGATTTAAGCCAGGATTGCATAAATAAATGCCTTTGAACTAAATCTTGCATATAAATACACATGAACTGACTTCACAGGACTTATATTTTATAATCCACAGTTATTTCAGGGGATTTATATTTTAAAATGCTGTAGTTATGTATTTATTTCAGGATGTTTTTCATTGCCCTATATATTTATATTAACGGTATATTTATTATTTAATATTGGCTTAAATGTCATTCCTTAATTATCTAGCTGGTGATGAATTTAATACATTTTTCATACTGGATATATTTTCTTTCATATATACACACTTATACAAAGAGAATCCTGAGCACTAATCTACCGGACAGAGAGATTATTAATGTTTTTAATGATCAGATTTCCAGACACAACTTTTAAGCTCTCAGTTAAATACTTAGTTGTAATTTATTGCATTGCATACCAGAAGAAAAGCATCTCAGTTAATGAGGATGATGGGATGGAAACCCTCGAGTGTATGCAGGGAGACGCACGCAGGCTCTGCACAGCTTTCCAAAGTAAATGTTTGATCTCGTCCTTCCACAGATTTTCAGACAGGCGGTGAGATACGGCAGCACGGACGCCAGCCTCATCCTGGAGAGATGTGAGTGAACGTTCTGGGTTTGCTTCTCATGCCTGTCCGATGTTCATTTCACCCTCCTGTCCAATAATCCGGTCCTGTGTTTTTATTCCAGCCATAAACCGCGTGCAGCTGTTAGGCCGAGTGGGTCAGGACCCCGTGATGAGACAGGTGGAAGGTCGTAACCCGGTTACCATCTTCTCGTTAGCAACCAATGAAATGTGGCGCACTGGAGAGGGCGAGACGACTGCTACAGGTACGATGTCATGTGACTTGTGTCTTTTATGTGGTCATTTTTTATCACAAGTAAACTCTGTGCGTCATGCTTAAATTACAAAGATCACATATTTATTTCACATACATGAATGAATCATGTGTCTGAGTAAATCAGATCTAGGTTTACTTAATAAAGTGGACACAATGGCAGATCTCAGGTCAGCAGAGGCAAAAGATCTGGACATTAAACTAAACTTAGTCAAATAAAATCTGATGACCGGAGAAGACACCCAACACCTCAGCCCTGTTGACTAAAAATCTTTCTTTAAAACTATATTATTTGGCTGTAGTCAGACACGTGCCAGTTACTAGTAGGTGAAATACAAAGCAGATAAGACGTATTTTATTTGCCTACGCTTCCAGATTTCTCCACACAACGTGTGTCTGCTTTACTGAATCTACAAGTCGGAGCACTCTGGCCTTCCGCCGTGGTTTTTCTAGTCGGACACATGACGCGTTTGTGCTCGCTGAAGGACGACCGCTTAATAAAACTTCAGGTCTGAAATAACCTCTGACATTTCAGTGTTTCTCCTCCAGGAGCTGTTGGTGAAGGTGCAACACATTTATTTCATGACGCTCCAGTGAAAACCAATTTTAGATTAAATGATTGTGTTAATAATTCTTTAAAATAGTCAATTAAATTGTAGGCAAATGCATTTGGCACAAAGCTGGGCGGCTGTTTATCTGAGCTCATGAAGTGTTCTGGAGGTGCTTGGTTTTCACAGTTATGATGTTGTTGAAAATGAAAGATTAATTTCAGTTTGATTGTAGTGTATTATTTATTTTAGCGACCAAAGCAGAGGACAGTGTGTAGTGTGATATTAAAGAAATAATTGAAGGCAGCTAATGGACATAATCACATATTTGGACTAATAATAATTAATTTGCCATGGAGTTGATGTTTGAATGAGGTAAAATAATGTTGCATTAGCTGCAAACTTGTTCAAGTCAAAAGTTTCATATTTTGCCACTAGAGGTCATTGTTTTTCAGAAAGTGCTAACAATTTTTTTCATCCCACGCTGGAAAATTTCAAATATAACAGCAGCTCAATCGTCAAAGAAGCAAGAAAGAAAAGGGATTGAGTGATAAATAAAAATGAAGCTGATTTAAAATAAATAAATTAGCAGTGTAGCTATGTTTATAGGTTCTAGGTTTTCACCTGCAAGAAATGAGCTTTGGTATTTTGGTGCATAACAACACATTGTAAGAGAAAATAAAAAAAGCACCGTAAGTGAAGAATATTAAATAGAAATGAACAATAGAATATATGTACACGTTTGTGTGCGATGTTGATGAAGCGGAGTGTAAATGTGTGAACAATATTTCTGAGATGAGGCTGATTTACGTGCTGCTGATGTTGTGACTCCAGGTGACATCAGCCAGAAGACGACGTGGCATCGCGTGTCCGTGTTCAAACCTGGTTTGAGAGACGTGGCCTACCAGTACGTCAAGAAAGGGTACGACCCGTCCCAGCCGAGGACCTCCAACACTTAGTTTATCTTTACTTCGTTGGTGATATTCAGTTGAGAGGCAGATAGGAGGTGGTTTTGTGGTGTTGATGTCTTGCACCACTGCGTCCCTGAAGAGAAACGATGCAAAATGTACGTTTTGAGCATCTTAAAGGCTTCAAAAGTGGCCGTACCAGTTTAGTTTTCCCTTCATAAAGAACAGCAGCACTTATTTCCAGTAACAGAGGATTCCTGTGGTGGAAAGTTTTCATGACAGAAATGCATTAAAAATATCCCTAAAAGCTTCTGTTGCAGGAGCATCCGCTTTACCGCTGTATGATCGTTCTTACATGTACTTAACACAGCGGCTGGTTTTTATTTCTATCAAGTTCATCGAGCACAGGCCTTCCTAAAGTCTGCCTCCGGAGGAGATTTTATTAAGGTCCACAAATACTTGGAGAATTTCTTCCATAGGTTTTTCTAATTTAACATTCTATCTGCAGTTCACATGAGAGCCACAGGGGGGAGCCTAAGTGTTTGTATGGTTCTGATTGTAGCTAATATTGTGACTTTATTTGGGTGATCATCATTCCTAGAAGACAGTAAATGTTGAGTTAAAGGAAGACTATGCGTTTTATTTGGTTATTTGTTTTATTTAGAAATAATAAATACAGCAGATAAGTTACGGGCCATGTGCCTCAAGTTGTATTCAAGGGACTATATTTCCCATAATGCTCCAGGAGTGATGCTAACAATAATTTGATACCAAGAAGATAGATTTTCACTGTAATGCGAAAGTAATTCTCCACCTGAATGTCTCAAATCAGATACAGTTATTTAAAAAAAATGCTAAAAGTTTCTTTAAAACTTTATAAAACGTGTGAATGCAAAATGTTGCATAAAATGTTCATAAAATCTGATCCCAAGTCTGTCTATCTCTTTCAGGTCTAGGATCCTAGTGGAGGGGAAACTGGACTACGGAGAATATGTGGACAAGAACCAAGTCAGACGCCAAGCCACCACCATCATCGCAGGTCAGACGACAAACACACAAGCTTCTGTCACACATTCACCGCTTTGTGAAAATGCTGGCAGTATAACTCATCATGTCATGCAGGCGGCAACCTTCAGCTGTGATTCATCGTCCTGTTTACCATCTGGGTTTCTAACGCAAACATAGAATGGTTTAGTTGTTTTAGACAGATTTTCTTTGGTTCGTTACACGGGCAGCTGACGTCCTTAACTTCCTTGAGCCTTAAGAGCTGTAGTTCAACAAACGGATG
This sequence comes from Chelidonichthys spinosus, assembly GCA_029853015.1. NCBI lineage: Eukaryota > Metazoa > Chordata > Actinopteri > Perciformes > Triglidae > Chelidonichthys > Chelidonichthys spinosus. Next base: position 4,600,735 of record CM056841.1, read on the forward strand.
AAGTTACAGGTGAAATTGTTTGGAAGATTCTTTTCATATTTAGTTAAATTCTTTGTTCCTTCCAGACAACATCGTCTTCCTGAGCGACAACGTCCGAGACAGAACCTGAAGCACTTAACTCCTCGTCTCCACAACAAGACTTTGGTGTTCTCTTGTTTGTATAGAAGAAGCCAGAGGACCCGAACGCCCCTTCGTAAAGGAACTGACTTACCCAAAGAGAACCGGGGACAGAATATGCTGCGACACCGTGGTCATGTTTGCTTGCAGCTCCTCCTGTCTGACCTTTTTAAAGCATCAAGAGAAGCAGAAAGAGCTCAACTTGTGTTGTAAAAATGCACATATTGATTGTTTTTTTTGTTTTTCTTTCAGAAAATAGAGTGAAAGATGTTTCACTGTTTGAAGATGTTCCTCGTGTTGAGGATCATAGACAAAAGTTACTATAGTTTATCTTCATTGTGCCAGTAAGGATTGTCTCTTTGAACTCAATAAATCAGGAAGTGTTTCTGTGTGAGGAATGGTGTCCACTTCTCAAAGCCCTCTGTATGTTTATAGGGAACATTTAGTAGGTTTATTCGTGGTCATTTAATTGGATTTGTTGACAATAAGAAACATTTTTCACAAGTTCTTCACCAGCTTTATCGTTTCACAAAGCAACATATAAAGTGTTTGTTCGTCCTTGTTCAGGCTCGTCTAATGTGCAGATCACCGGGACATGAGGATCCTTTTTTAGAGGAAGCACGTTCAATTAGGTTCACATTTTCATTCCTATTTGCACGAGTTGATCGTGCATATTTATAACGTGTATGTTTGTCTAACTTTGTTTTCTGCGTTGTCACACTCTTGTCAGTTATCACTGGTACCTGTTTCTCATTTCCTTCCTCCGCCTCTCTGTTGCTTCTTCATTTCTCTGTAACTGTTCCTATAATAAACCTGTTTTTTCAGACTCTTCCAGTCTTCAACTTTGTTACAGAGTGAGAGCTTGTATGATTTAACCTCCCTTTGTTCATAATTGCTCCAATTTAAAAAAAAACAACTTGAAATGTATATTATAAATCAAAGAGAATTCAATGAAGATAAATAACAGAAACAAACGTTTCTTTTAATGTCAAGTATGAAGTATATGAAAGTAGTCTCCCTTGATAGGTTCTTTCTGTGGCAGTGGGGGCGGGCTCAAGTCAAAGGTATTCTTGGCTATAAGTAATTGGCTGCAGGAATAATCGAAGTCTTTTCTGATTGGCTTCGTCTTTTGTCAGTTAAAGGAGGTTGCGCGTGCTTTCAAAAGAGAAGAGATCTGATTGGTCGGGCAGCTGTATGTGGGCGGGGCTCTGAGTTTGGGGAAACCTGTGGATTGTAGTTTAAAAAGATGCGTCATTAACCAGTGTGAGACCGGAAAGAGGTGGAGTGGATTTCAAAATCGAAGAAAGTTATAACTAGTTAGATTCAAGACTTAAAAATGTAAAAGATACTACTTCAAAACATCAAAATATACCAAAACGTCTTGAAATTAAATACAGCAGTATTTACTCACTGATTATGGGAACATATTTGAATTTCTACTACACACCTTTTCTTCCTTTTTTGTAATGCATTGTATTTTTTTTTTTTTTTTTTACTTTATATTGCTAGAATGAATAGCGATGGCCGCAGGTGAGGAGTAGGGTTTTATTTTGAAATCATAACCGGAAACTCGCGTATGTTAACATCGCTGCTTGACAGTAGTCACAAACAGCTGGAGCGGATGAATCACTTCACATTGTATAGCTTGTATTAAATCTCCACTGTGTGTTATCACAGCCGCGCTCACTTTTATTCTACTTGAGTTAACTGTTTGTGTGTTCCTCCTGTTTTCTGTTTGCTCGAGACTCCGCCCACACATTCCTGTCTGTCTGGGCCGTGAAGAAGAGGAGGAGGAGGAGGAGGAGGAGAGAGAGCTGCCGCCTGTGGACGCCGAACCAGAGAGCAGATGATTAACAACAACAGCGCTCAGCTTCTCCCTGACCGCTGCAGCTCGCTCACACAACGAGCATCCGTCCCTGAAGTCTCCACGAACTGGACCCGGATCAGTTCGCGTTCATTTCCTCCCTTCGCAAGTTGTTGGGAACTTTGTTTGGCCTGACTTGGATCTTTGGAGTTTCCAGTCCGACCGCTTCGCAACCAAACTCCGCCGCGTTTTCGCTGCTTTTTATCTGCAACAAGCAGCCAGAGGAGCAGAGAGGAGGTGTGGAGGGAATCATGGAGATCCTGGACGGTAGTGAACCGTTTCTACACTGGGACAGGAACCTCAGCGAGCTGTCTGAGTCCGGAGAGATCGACTGCGGGCTGTACACCAATGTGAGTAATGGTCCAGGGATGGAGGGGAGGGGGGTCTGTGTGGATCAGGGTGATTGGTGACCTCACAGGGACATAATCACGATTCTCTCACTTTAATTGAAAGGAGGGGGGAAGGAGGTGTGTGTGTGTGTGTGTGTGTGTGTGTGTGTGTGTGTTGTGTCTGTGTTACCCGGCTCTCCATTCACAACTTGAGCCTTGAGGTCCAGGATGCAACTTAAATGTGAATTCTCAGCTTTTTTTTCTTTTCTTTTCAACAAATGTATTACAAAGTATTACAATAATGAATTACAATATATATTTTTTTTATCTTAAATGAAGAGTTTATACTTATTATCATGTTGAACATTTGATATTTCCTCTCTGGACCTGCTGTGCACAAGTAGAGACATAATTGTGGAGCATTGAGTCAGCGTGAACACACCTTAAAAGCTTTCATATTAACACCCTTATAAACTAATCCATCAGTTATTATGATCAGTGAGTTTGCTAGATCCAGGGAACGCTGATAAAAGCACATTTGGAGTTTTCATCCTTCTCTGTTTGGCTCCCTGAAGAAGGCAGATGTACCTTGTTGACGACAGTTTGACTGAAAGTATATAACATTTGTGATGAAGAAGAAAGAGGGAAGAAAATGAAAACCAGAGTTTCTGATAATCTCTCGGAGACTGGGGTGAATATTTCAAGTCGAAAAAAGTGTAAATCATGGCAATAACTGAGCATCTCCTCTGGAAAGCTGCTTTTTAAATCAGTTATGTAACTTCAAGTGTGTTCCAGCCATACGTCTCTCTGTGGGCTGAGAGGTGTGTGTGTGTGTGTGTGTGTGTGTGTGTGTGTGTGTGTGTGTGTGTGTGACACGATGGGAGGGAGTGTTTGGGTTTACAGGGAAAAAATCCAGCTGGCTTGCAGGATAGGAATCAGACACCACAGAGGCCTATTGAGACCTGAGACAATAACACACACACACACACACACACACACACACACACACACACTCCTCAAGGAAAATGTGCAGACAGGTAAAGACCTGTGCTGATAAAACTTCTGAGCGTTGGCGCTGTGAACGCAGCTCCCTTTTAAAGGTCCTGAGGCTACAGTTCCTGCAGCGTCGCACCAGTGAGCTGCTGGAACGTACTGGACGTGTTTGATGGAGATTAAACTGCTCATTTACGCTGTATAAAGTGATGAGGACGAAGATCGTCCACGGGGATACAGAAGAGAATCGTCAAAAACACCCAAAACCTAAATAAGTTCCTGAATAAAGAGGAAATGATCAGTAGCAGCATTAAGCTGCAGTTTTAATACTTGTACTCTGCTTGAGTATACAGCAGCAGTATATATACATCATACAAGTATCTCTAATTGGCTTCACATTTATGAATCTTTAGAAAGCTGGTGATTAAAAACAACAATATTTGATACGATTCTGCATTTTGAGTATTTACACTTAATACTAAAGTATATTAAACTATGGTTTATGTATTTTCTGAAAGACATGCGGTTTTAGCAGCTGGGGAATGAAAGTTGCATCATGGGAAACTCAGTGTTTTAGGAGCTTGATATCTCAGCCTCTGATACTTGATGAATCTGATAACGAATCTGTTGGATTTTCCCTTTATTTAACAATTCTGTGACATTTAAAGGATGATTGATTACAACTTGCCTCTCATTCTCGTAGGTTTGTCCACCATTGTTTCACTTACGGCGACGGTTTAGGAGTGTAAACACCTGAAACTAAGATTCACTGTGGTTTCTGTGAGCAGGTCCTCCTCACAGAGTCCACCATGTTGCACCTCCATGGTTCTGCAGTAGTGAATCTGCAGGCAGAGTGTAAAACCCTAGTCCCCTTTTAAGAATAGTACAAAGAAATGCTTATTTTTGGGTGAATCATTGGATGGTTTTAATGATGCGTTAGCAGATTATTCTCACTCGCTGCTCAAAGTTGAAGCAGAGTTCCTCTCCAGGTGTTGCATACGAAGCCTTGCGCTCCCACACAGAGGCCAGGTTGTGTGAAGCACTAAGATGCTCTTGTTAGCGAGGTGGATATTCTATATATAGTAAAGCATGAATAGTATGTGTGTGAGGGCGGGGGAGGCATGAAGACTGCACTGTTAGGATCTCGGGCAGCTCGGGAAACAGACTGCAGGCTTTGTTGGGTCTCACTCTCACTCTCTCTCCACGGGGGTTTGTTGACTTGAGATTCCTCACGACAGCGTAAAGCCTCTCCCTGGGCAGCATGCGTGGGATCCTCAGGCTTTAGCGCTCATCACAGAGGTCCCTCATGTGTCACCACTGTGTGTTTATCGCAATCAAGTTCCTCAGGTTTTACAATCATAACACAGCGTCGGTGCCTAGGTGGAGTTTCGCTCTCATCGCCATTCATCCTCGTCAAAAAGATTTTTACTGAAAGACTTTTTGACGTCATCCTCACGTAAACTCAGCCAGGTTTGTTTGACGCGTGACGTTCAATCTATTTCAGGGACGGAAAAAATGCACCAAAACCAGAATTACAGGATTACAATTACAAGCGCGATATACTCAAATAATGTAATACGTCAATACGATACGAGGAATGAAAACAAACATCGTAGTGTTTCTTTTGCAATTCAAATGTTTTCAGTCTTCTTTTTTGTTCTTTTATTTTTATTCTAAAACACTTTGAGGGAGAACGCTCATGTTCACGAACAATTAATGCAGACACGACTTAAAATGAAATGGTAATAAAAAGAATAGAATGTCAGTTACGATCCATTTAATTAGCAACTAAACCTTGGAATTTTTGATGAGGACAAGGAAGTTTAACTTTGTGTTGGTTTTGGCGCCCCCTGTGGACATAAAAAATAAACCTAATTTTCAGCCCAGCTTCTGGTTCTCCCGTGCCTCCCTTCCCTCCAGCAGGCCCAGCTATATGCTCTGGACCTGCAGCAGCGTTTCACCAAATGTCTGCATTGGTGCTTCGGGAAGCTTGGGTTCTTGTCAGTGGAGGAAACTTAAATGCTACCTACTCGTGTCTTTCAGAAAAGTTGGCATGGCGCTCGGCACATGTCACGCTCGTGGAGAGTCGCAGAAGAAGAGGACGTGCAGGGGAAACGAGCATATTTGCTCTGCACGTGCTCCAGGCGTTTCCAGCTGTGCGTCTGCTTACATAACACACAGCATACGTAACTGTGTCTATAGATGCAACTTTATTTACACGTGCAATGGATCTGACACCCGTTACTCAAGTTTTAAGCCACTATACTACTACTACATCTCAGAGGTACATATTGTACTTTTTACTACATTTATCTGACAACAGTACATAAAGAAGTTATCTTCAGCAGCAAAATGCAAAATACACATTAATGCTGCAGTAATATAGTAGTATTGTCAATTTTACTGATAGTACTTTTTGAATTTAGTGTTGAATGCAAGACTTTTACTTTGCAGGGTATTTTCACAGTGCTTGTAGTCTAGTAAAGGATCTGAATACACGTACCTATACACACTTATATTATTCATCAAGAGCAAACACACATGGAGTCGAAGGTTAACAGCTTGGTCCATGTGCTCACAGTGCACAGCCTGTTCTCCATCGGGGCAGGGCATCCTGCTCGCCGGTGGCCTCGCTCTGTCTCCTTCTGAATGGTCCATGTGTTTGTTGTGTCAGTCTGTAGGCAGGGACGGTCGGTTAGTACACACACACACACACACACACACACACACACTCAGCAGCCACAGTTTATACCCAGATAATGAAGAAATGATGACATCGTTTCACAACCAGGCACATTTTACTGACAATCAAAGGTCAAGTGTCTCCGCTGTCTGTTGATGTTTCAGGGTCACTCACGTTCCAGCAGCGACGGAAGAAGTATTCAGATTACTAAGTAAAAGTACAAATATCACACTGAAAGTTGCAAGCAAAGTCCTGCACTCAAACCCGACTGAAGTGAAAGTGTTATCAGCAAAATTTGCCTCAAAGTATGAAAAGTAAAAGTATTTTGCGGTAAAATGATCCCTGTCAGGGTTTTACTCTTAGCTCCGGTGTTTCTGGATTATTTATATACTGTTGGGTTGTTTATTCGACCTCTAAAAAGAACAACTGCACCATTTTCAGCTTTGTGTCAATGCATTTTTCCAGCTTTCCAGAGGCTTTTTAAATAATAGCTCAAGAGGGAAATCTTAAACTTAAACTGACCACAATGAGTAACTCAACCTGTCGGACAAATTTAATAGAGTAAAAAGTACACTATGTAACTCTAAGATGTAGTATGAATTTGCAGAAAGTGGAAATACTGAAGTACAGTACAAGTCCCTGAAACGTCAGGTCATGTGTTACTCAACTAAAGGACGCTAGCTGTGTATGCTAATATGTGTCACTGCAGGTGTGGTGCCAGATCTTCCGGTTGGTTGACTGCATGAAACAGACCGCAGTTTAATTGATTTTACTATGACACAGAGAATTCACAGATTTTAGTTCTGCTGCTTCTAGAAACGGAAACATTTCACGAAACACCGCTCAGTGCTAATTAACACACTTTAGTAATTAGCATACTAACGAGCTAAACTGAAATGGGGAACATGGTAAGCGTGCTACCTGCTTAGGACAAGCGTGTTAGCATTGGCGCTTTGAGCTGCACTGCTAGCATGGCTGTACATTAATGGTTGTGTTTAGAACCTTGAATGTTTTACTGTTTAGAACCTAATTTAGTCTCTTAGTTTTGGTTAGTTTTTTTTAGATGCCTTGGAAGTAGGCTAAATCCCTCAACAGTTATCTTAAGGGGCTAATCCACTGGGCTAAATTCTGTGTTTACTACTGGTATAACTAAAACTACACATGGTATTATTAACTTTGATCTGTACTTGGATATCCTACTTGAATAGGGAAAAATATTAGACCTTTATATGTTTTATGGAGCTTGCTAGCTTAAACAAGCTCGGCTAAAGCTAATGGCGGGAGCAAACAAGCTACCTGGTGTAACCAAGTTTATAGGGTTTTAGAGACTTTTAGAGAGAATTATTTATGTAATATTTACGTTTTTTTCCTCAAAATGTTCAGGTAGCTAGGAGTTGCTTACCCTGATATGTGTTATTTTGCCAAATTGTCATAAATAATTACCTCAGTTGGAGACCCAGGTTGACAGATAACAGCCTTTTTCTTTAAGTTAGACATTTTAATATTGATGTTCTTTAAATACATATTTATTGCAGAAGTCATCATCACTACACTGGTTGTATATGGAAAGACTGTCCACAAAGTGCACTGTGCCATTTCGATCATGTGATCCTCTTTAATCACTTCATCGTTGCTTTAATCGGAGTGACCCCGCTGACACGAACTCTTTTGGCTTTAGAAAGTGACAGCGTGTCTACACATGGTGCGCACATGGACTCATGAAGGATACGCTCTCTTTTTTTCCAAATCTGATGCAACTTTTCTCCTCACTTTGAAAGTGGACTGAAGTTTTGCTGCAGGCAGGGAAGTGGCCATTTGAGAGCAAAGCGAAGGTAGTAATCAGTGTGAGAGGGATCATTATGGAAAATCCACAGGAGCCATCGTTCTTTGAGGCAAAGCTAAATTTACCTCCTGTCTGTATTTCTGTCTGTCTCTCCTGATTCTGCATGTCCCATCCCCCATCTGCCCGACTCTGGTTTAGCTTTAGGCACCATAAAAGGTTTTAAATGTGTGCGTGTGGTTAGCAGGGTGTGGGCTTAATATCCCTCTGTGTAGCTTATACATCAGCCCTAAAATGACCCTGAAGCTGTTGAGTATTGTTGCCGCCTCTTGCTTGTTTCTTCATCGGTTTTTAAAGATACAAAGGTCGAAATTAGAAATTAAATATACACTTTAAAGTGGCAGCATCAAGAGAATCTCCATAGATGTAGTTTTTGGGGCTTTCTGCATGAGCGTCAGTGTTGGGAACATCAAAGTGTCTAAAGCCTGTAAACTGCTTATTAAACAGTGAGGTGTATGAGGTGTGAGACCCGCTCAACTTTGATGTTTTTTTGTGGATGTTGCAGCTCATATCCTGACTCCAGGTGTACAATCAAGACAGAAACCTCTCCATCCGCTGTCTAGTTAACCTTTCACCTCTCTTCCCAGGCTTCTTCTTCCTCCTCCTCCTCCTCCTCCTCCTCCTCCTGGCTGGGCCGAGGTTCAGAACGAGTCGGCTCCTGTCCAAAATACCAGAAACTCCTCCATTTCTGCTTGTTAACATTCTTCTTCTCTCCCTGACTCTTCTTTCTTTGTGAACTTCGAGTAATTCTAATCTTTCTTTTTCTCTCTAACTGGTTCTTTCTTCCCTCTCTTCTGTTTCCTTTACCTGTTTGGTTTTTAAATAAACTTTTTAAGTGAATCTTCTCCCTTAAACTTTTCCACACATTTTATTCCAGATAACGTTTTTTTGTCGTATCACAAATACACTTTGAGTCCATGGAAGGGTGAAGGCAAGACAGGTGGAGTCAAACAAGCACACCACTTTTACCCAGAAGACCATTGTTTCTGTCCTTTGTGAAACAACTTATTTTAATTTACACCTTTAACTTAAATAATGTAACAAATATAGTTATTTCAAGCCAAACCATGATATTTTTAATAGTCCTAACTGATGCATTTTTGTTTTCAACATTAACCACATGTTTAAAACTGTTAGCTGGCAGAAAATACATTTCCTTCCCAACTTAATTCAGGGTGCAGTTTAGTTGTCTGGGAAAGTATTTTCTGTTGGAGACAGCTGCAGTGTTCCCATTGTAAGACTGGTGAGGTCAGAATTGCTCTTCTGTACACATTTAGTCTGTCCTTTTAGACGTCCAGCAGATGTTGGTGATGAAGGCTCTTTCTCCAGCTTCTCAGTCCTGTTCCGTCAATTGCATCCAAGTGTGAGAGACCAAATGTGAGCTGTCTGGCTGGCTAGGATTCCAGGCTGACAATTAGTTGCACTCAGCAGCACATTGTCCAACTTTGGGGTCTGCACTTGCAATGGAAAGTATGCTTTCTACAATATTCTGCATAACAAGTCTTACATAAGTCTGGCGATCGGCGATTGGAAGATTCTGCAAAAATACTGGATCATTGCGTTTTAAAAACCAAATCTCTTGGATAGATTGTTGTTATAAAAATGACCTTACTATGCACTATAATAATTATCTCACTACTGGGCACAGCATGCTGGCGTTGCCGCTATAGAGTGAGGAATCCTGCAACCCTGTGGCCATCAAGCATTGTTGGCGGATACTGTAACGTGTTATTGTTTTAGTTGGACCACTTAACTTCAACGCTGATAAGAAGAGAAAGGTATGTGATGGAGTGATAAGTGCTAAATACATCGTAAACAAAGAGGAGATCTGATGTCTGGGTGATTTTATCGGCTATCTCAGTGAGGTGGTAAACATACTGCGAGGCAAAAATATTGCAGTAGTATCAGCTTTTAAAAATCATTCTTGGCTCTGCATTCCTAAGAGAACAACTCTCCATCACACCTTTCCTCCCTTCACATGAACCTTTTCATTCGAAGGGACATGAACCAGCCCATTCATCTGTGCAAAGTTCAGTGTGTGTGTGTGTGTGTGTGTGTGTGTGTGTGTGTGCGTGTGTGTGTATGACTTGACATTCAAGCATGCCTCCACTTGGCAAGCACCACAGAGAGCTCCGCTTTAACAGAGGAATTAAGATCACAGGCGCGCCCAAACAAGTTTCCCGCAGTGTTTGCCAGTGATTAAAGTGATCTCCATGGGCTACTCAAGACCTGCATTGATCCAGTTTGTACCCAGAATCCAGCAGGAGGTGGAGCAAAGAGGTGCTTCAGTGAAAATGAGCTCCATACTGATCTCAACAGCGAATGCTTTGTGGGTTAATCCAGCAGCAAACAACCACATAAACAATGACAGCACTCGAGAGAAGACTGATATGTGGATTCCTCTTAATCTACGTCTTGATGTTTACAGCAAATACTTGTTGAGTCTCATTGATTTTAAACTGGAGGGAGTTGATGGGAATGAAGAGGAGAGAAGGAGCAGCTTGTGTTGGAGGAAGAAAATTAAATAAAAAAACAAAAATGCTAAAGGAGAGCTGGAAAAACTAGAAAGAGTTGAAGGAGTTCACTGGTTGAGTAACAGCTGGATGTGTGTGTGTGTGTGTGTGTGTGTTGGTACTTGATGACCAGTCGGTGTTACAGTGCAGAGAAAAGTTATTCATGTGTGTGTGAGCTCGTTATAAACTGGGTCAACACACACTCGGGATGAGAGGGTGAGAGACGTCAGAAGACAGCTGTGCTTGTTTTTGACACAGTCTCAGCACAGGGAGTCTATTAGTTTACCCCGAACATTGATGTGACTATACATGACCAGTATTTAGCCCGATATTACCATGAAGTTAATCTGTCTTTGAGTTGTTACTAAAATGTTACTTTATCTTCATATTTATCTAAAGGTTCGGTCAGGTGTTGCTTTTTATTTCCTTTTTGTCAGCAAATCTCATGAAAACACCAAAGTGTGTTTGTACATCTGAAAACTTTCTGACTTCCTGGTTGTAGCTCTCAGCCTCAATCATCTCACAGATGAAAGGATTGATACCACTCTTGTGTCTGTTTAGTAAAGCTATAGGGGGCAGCGGGTTAGCTTAGCTTAGCATAACCACTGGAAACAAGTGTAAACAGCTAACCTGGCCCAGTCCGGAAGTAGCAACGTCTTCCTACCAGGGTTATGTGTCATCCTATTTATTTTAAAAAGAAGTTCGAACATATAGTTTGAGCAGGGAGTAGGATGGTTTCCTGACCCAGCTGGTTGCTGTTTTTTTAATTCAAAGAACAGGAGGAAATAGTGCATCTGTTGAGGACTGACTACAGCAGCGTATTAATCCACATTTAGATTAATCTTTCTACATCTTTCTAATTGCCTGTCATTTTTCTATTTGCCTAATAAGCTGTCATTGTTGACCTGTGGCGGCCTGCCAAGAAGCTGCTCTGCTCCTGGAATTTAGCTAGTTAGCTCGCTTGCTAGCTAGTGCTAACTCGCAACACATTTTTGAAAAGGAAAAGACCTGAGGAGCAGACCGACAACCCCGCTGACAAAAGCAGTAAAACCCAGCATGGGTTCAGCGCCATTGTCTGGTTAGTGGGGTCTTAAAGACCTTTTGCAGAAGCTAATGCTGTGCTGAGTGTTTGTGGCAGCAGGGCAGCGTATGTGGGAGTGAGTCAACATGAAACAGCCTGTGTGCTAATGGAGGGACATGTCACCCAGTGCAGCAGTGTGTGTTTTTAATAGTCTTTGGACAACAACAGAGCTCCGTGGCCCAGAGGAAGAAGACTTTTCAGGCTGAAGACTTAAATACTGCCTGATGCTGTAGCTTCTATCTGGGGAAGTCATTTTCTCTGGAGGGTCTGTGTGTGTGTGTGTGTGTGTGTGTGTGTGTGTGTGTGTGTGTGTGTGTGTGTGTGTGTGTGTGTGTGTTTTGGGGGTAGGAGATTGGACTTTTGGGAAGGATCCAGACGGGGAGGGATTTTACAAGAAGGGAGACCTACAGGGGGAGAAAATTAGACCGTTTTCCATTTGTCATCGTCTGGGTCTGCTTTTCTTTAGGTCTTTGTTTGAGGCCTCTTCTGTTCATCTGTATAACTAATACACACACACACACATGCTGTATCTGACACTTTATATCAGTGTCAGATAACGACTCACTCTCACATTTGAACTTTGACCCGGCTCGGTTTGTCTCCACTGTGACACTTCCTATTTTTAACCTACTTCCTGTCGTGGCTCTGGACACGCTCTGCCGTCTTTTAATCAAGTGTGAAAGCATTAATGAGAATCAGGAGGAAAAAGGAGGGCGACGGCGTTAAACAGGAAATGGAAGCCGTAATGGATCCCGCTGTGATTTCTGTCACATTCTGACGTTGTGTGTTTGTGTATTCCTGTCCTCGCCCTGCGGAGAGTCAACACTGCTGGATGTCACGCCTACTGTTATTCTCTCTCACATCCTGATGTTTACATCCGTTAACCGTCTCTCCACCCCCACAGTCACAATCCTGTTTAAGGAAAGAGGTCAAATATATGACATAGCAAGCCATTATTTTTGTATATTTAGGAGCTTTAAAATCAACTAGTGTTTGTCTTGCATGCAGAACATACAGTTGGAACTTTTTGCCAACTACACACAAAATCGATGCATAGATTTTTTGCGAATGAACATGCACTTCTTACTGATGCAGCGGATGAGTCACTGTCACCTTTGACCCCACTCCAAGAGGAAACTGTACCTTGAGGGTTGGGTTGGTGAAGGGTCCGCCTTAGTGCTCACCAGGTCTAGGTGTGGGTTACAGCTGAAAGAAAGGGTTTCTTTGTTATCTGAAAACGTGCAGGAGATTCTTTGCTGTTTTTCTTCCTTCAGTGACTGTTTGGACTTTTCCTGGTGCGCTTATGCCGTCCCTGATGACTAGATAAGTTTGGCAAATCGAGCTCCCAGGATCGATGTCTAGAATCTGGGTCAGGAGTGTGTGTTGTACTTTTCTCCTTGTTAGAACCGCTTCGAGCCACTGTTGTAATGAGGGCATTTCTGAGGAGCGAGGTCACTACGGTTCTTCAGACGTTACGGAACAAATGATGTCAGTAAGACAGATGTGTGTTTTGTGTGTGTTGGAAATGATGGCGTCACACATAAAGCAGCAGCCTGTTAGAACGCCAACACAGTCCAGCAGGCATGAGGCCTTGGTGCTGGGCTTGCCTCCTGTAGTCCCCCCCCCCCCCATTGATAAGACCCTGACAGCAGCACACCTCCAAGGCCTGCAAACCGTCTCGTTATGCTGACACAAACAATATCAATGCCACAGCAAAGGTGGCCTCCAATCTCAGAGCTGATACTACAATGATAAGTGGTTCCAGAGTGATGTATAGTCCTGCTTACTTTCAGGGTTATCTACCGCAAAGATATAATGGCTTTGTAAGGGATTTGTTTTGGCTCATTCTGGAGGAGCTTGTGTGCACTGAACAGCTGTTTTTATACATGCCACTTTGGTCCAGATATTCATGTTGCCCAAAAATGGAAATCCTGTGATTTGGGGTACTTTTTTAGCCTTACAATCATATGTCTTTATTCAGTCTAATACAGGCAGCAAACTCCGGTTTTGAAAAGTGAAGCCAATACTGAAGGACCTTAAGCTTGCATTCTCTCTGTTGGCCATCAGGGTGCGACTCCACTCATTGCTAGAAGAAATCTGATTACATGGAAGTCAATGTGAAAATGACCATAGTTCTCACTTGATTTATTATCTCGGTAAAGCTTGTAAACATGAGTTTATGGTCTCAGTCTCTAGTAAGTCTTCTTCAATCCAGCATGATGCTCATTTAGTACATTATGATCCATTTAGAGTCAGATAGACCATAAAGCACCAGCAAAGAAATACGCTGATTCAATCGTTAATTCCTATATAAAAGTTGTGACTGTCTCATTTTTTGCTACTGTGGTTTTTATATCTATAAAATGAACAAAAAGCTCTCTGACACTAGAATAAAAGAAGGACTCATGTCATTTTTAGAAATCTGCACAAACACTGGGATGGTAATTAGCTGTGTAAACTGCTCAAACACTAGTTTCCTGCCTCTATTTGACTTTTGGAGTTATGACACGTATTGTAATATTATATAAGGTCGTCTTTAGAGCCAGTGAAGGAATCTCTCTGCTCAAGTTTCTACACGTGGACTTCAGCTCAGCGTTGAAACAGCTTGCACACATTGTTTGCATTCCAGCAGATATTTGCTGCACCTTGGTTTACAGCTGCAGGAGTGGGGATGCAATTACAGCAGCTGACGTTCAGATATGCAAATATTATGCTCTTCTTTATCTCAAAGTGTTTTTCGGAATTTCACCAGAGGGACAGAATGGTGGGAATTAGCTGAGAAAGCAGACGAACTGGAACTGAGAGTCTTGGAGCAGCTGGGAAACTGAGGTTGAAGCAGAATAAATAAAATGTTCCCCTTCAGTTCCAAAACACCCTCAAGCAAAGCCTTTTCTACGAGGAAGTGTTCTTGTTTCCTCAAAAACACCCTGAAAGCTGCAACAAAACTCACATATATTTCAGTTTTTTACATTTTATTTCATATTTTCTGTCATGGAGCTCAAGCGTTTGGATCAAGCCTGCATGTGTTTTTGTTGCCTGTTTTGCCCTGGGCCACTCTTTAAAATGGGTTTTAATTTCAGCGACACTTTCTAAGGTAAACCAAGTTTTGTTTGGCAAGTGAGGCGTCCTGTATCGTTGAAGTTATTAACTTTGAGTTAGTAAGTTGAAGTTATTTATGAATACAATCACAAGGCAGTTTCAAAGAGTGTCACAGAAACTTTCAATGTAACTGAAACAGACTCCTAAACTAAATACAAGCGATAACAAAAACAACTGAAGGGCAGCAGAAAATGACAAGTCTGTTTTTAAAAAGCTGACACCAATGACTTTATTAATATTAAATAAATAATTTAGAAATGCTTTATAGATCACTTATAAACTATTAATAAGTACAACTTTGGGTTGCCAGGTTGTTGTTTATCCTCCTGCATCACGACACTTGTGATCTTCTGTAAAAGAGCTGCAGAGTTCACTTGGTGTCGTATTACATACCAAGGCGAATTAAAAATTGCAGACTTGAATTATTAAAAGAAACCTTAAGTAATGAGTTACCAGTATTTATAATTAAAGATGATTGACAGCATCTTATTGACAACATCAGGGTTTCTGGGCTACAACTTGAACTCTGTTTTGTAGCTTGGATTTGTTTACATTTTGGCAAATTAAAATCATTAAAAGAATGCCTTCTTTTTATAATAAGTAATTACCTGCGCCTGTTTTCATCACATGTGTTGATTTGTAGTCAAGAATCACTGGATTAATGTTTAAAGTTGAAAGTAGATTTATGGATGGCTATCTGCTACAAATTGTAAACCCAACTATGAAAAGAATTAAGATTTCACTGAAATAAATGAGCGATTAATGTGCAGATTAGCGGTCAGCTATCTCTTCAGACTTTAATACTGGTTATCTGGTTATGATGGGTCACGTGCTGTAATGTGTGATAGTGGTCGAGTACATAAGTCTTGCAAAGCAAACAAATGAGTCACTTTATCTTGTGTATCTTCATGTGTTCATCTTTTTATTAGTGTGTTTGTGAAGTTGTATCATCAGCTAATGCACACACGGACGAGTCCAGGTCAAGGTACACACACACACACACACACACACACACACACTCGAGGGAGATGACCCTTGGGCCTGTGTGGGTTTGTCTGTGTGTGTGTGCTTCTTTAGTTTTGTCAGGTTTACTCTTGCACATCTGGTTTTTGCTTTTCAGGGGAGGAAGGTGTTACATCATCAACCCTCCTCCTCCTCCTCCCTCTACTGAAGTTTAAACTTCTGGCCATTAAGGGTTAAAACAGACATCCTACTTTATTTAAGTGAACGTTTACAGGCCTGAGAGGGCATTCCTTCCCTTCTTTCCCACTCCCATACCATGAATTTAACTGCTAACTAGTGACCAACACAGCTGTCGAGGCTTTTCTTGTGAAGCCTCATCACTCGCCACTCTGCCTGCAGTCTTTTGCAGGAAACCGGATTACTGGTGCACCACTTAGTTTCAGACTGAAATCTCAGCAACTAATGGATGGATCGCAATTAAATTTGTTCGCAGAGGATGAATCCTACTGACTTTGGTGATCCTCTGACTTTTTTAATTAATTTTTTAAAATGTTACGACAACAATTGGACATATTGAAATGAAATGAATGTAAAATCGTAAAAAAAAAAAAAAAAAAATGACCTGCCCTTTTCCTCTAGCGCCCCATCAGGTTGAATGTTGAATTAATCCAGTGTTAATTTGTACTAAGCTCCGCCCTCTCATGTCACTTCTGGTTCCAAGAAAACCAAGATGGTGACGGCCAAAATGCCAAACGCAAGGATTCAAAACCGCATGGGTGAGGTCACGGCGACGACCTTCTTATATACAGGCTGTGGCTTAAACTCAGCTAATAATTATCCCTCACACACAGCTCTGCCTCTTATACGTTTTCTGACCCAGTTTGGCGTTTCTCTGACTTTATTAAGATTTTCACACATATTAAAAGTCTAGCAGAACTTCTGAAAGGACCGTCTCTCTTTGGATGACACAGGGTTTCTGCGTGTTTCAACAGAGATAATCACTCTGCATTTCCTCATCTGGAGGCTTCATTAAAAGATAACAATCTGCACTTTCAGCGATGTTCTCTACTCTGTTTCAAACTTTATTCAGAAAAAAAGAAAAGAAAAAGAGAATAGCCTCTTTGTTACCGCTGCTCCGTCAGAGTAGTTACAGATTCTTGCCCTAGTTCCAGTTAACGCCCTGTTTTCCCATTTAGGTCTCAGGTTCTGGTTCCCAGCTGAAAAGTGTCGAGTTACAGTCACCCCAAATAACACCTCTCTGTCAGGGCTGCAAAGACAAAGAGGGGTGTGTGTGTGTGTGTGTGTGTGTGTGTCTGCCTTCAACCAAACCACACACACTCCCACTGCAGAAATGACAGGGAGCGTATACAAGTCCTCACTATATGAGTCCCTGCTGTGGCTCTGCAGAGACGGACCTCTCCCATTTTCCTTTTCCTAAACAACATGAGGCTTCGTTCCTCTCTGTGTTGAAGTCGGACAGCGTGAGTTAGCTGTGGGCTACAACGTCAGCGCCATCGCATCGTGTTTATGCACGTTTCTGGTAGATTAGCTGCTTCTGCTGCTACTGCTGATGAAACTACAGGCTGTCAAAGGTCATACGTACCCACAGTATGGCTAAAAAAAAGTGTATGTAATTACTCCTCCCTGAAAACTCCACCCTCTTTTTCTTTAACCATCATGGTATTTTCTCCTCGTTTTGAGCTGAAACCTAATCAATTATGTTTTCTTTACTCCTCCTTAGTTCTGATCACTGAAACCCAAATTGTACAAAATATTCCCAGGATCTGTACAAGGTCTGACAAATCCTTACACATTTAGTTAACTATATATATATATATATATATATATATATACCTCATGAAGGTGTACTGATGTGGCTTTTTGGACGTGTTGTAGACCTTCAGTGCTTTAGCATAATATCTGAGATATTTCCACACCATTATCTCCAAATTTGAATAAATGCAACAACCATTTTATTGATTCACGCTTCATAATAATTACTATCATCATCACAGCAAAACCCCTCAGTGTCTGACGGGCTGTAATCATATCGGCAGCAGTCTGACGTATAAGATGACTCTGTAACCATGGAGATGTGGTTTCCAGGTGACACTGGGGGGGTAAAGCGCTGTGAACCGTTCATGTGTGCACATGATGTGATGGGTTTTGGCCCAAAAATCTAAATGGACTCATTTGATGGATAAATGGTTAAATATTTGTCTTCCCTCCTTGAGGAGATTCACGGTATGCTGTCAGTGTTTGCATCTCTGTCTCTGTGTCACACACACACACACACACACACACACACACACACACACACACACATACACAAACACACACACACACAGAGGGAGAGAGAGAGAGAGGCTTGAAACCTTATTGGGCAGCATATGGTGGCTGGAGTGTGCTGTGTGTTTATGGAGTGAAGAGGTCATTTCTGTGTGTGTGTGTGTGTGTGTGTGTGTGTGTGTGTGTGTGTGCTGACAGTCTCTCCGTCTGTAATTGAAGCCACATGTTTGGCGTCCGGCCGTTCGCCCTCCTCCTGTTTCCTCCATCTTGATTTCACTCTCACTTTATCCGTACACACAAAATGTGTCTACACGGTAAATGTGACTCTAGATTTCCTTTCCTTTCCTATTTCCTTCTTTTCTTTCCTGCCGTTTTTTCCTGACTTGAAGCAGCACTCTTTGTTAAACTTGCACTATACTTAGTCTTTCCTGTGAACGTATGAAATGTGTTATATAAATAAATTTGCCTTTGACGTTCTAAACCGTTGCCTGAGAAAAGAAAGCCGAGTTTCATGTGTTTTGTAATTTAAACCTTTAGTCCCTGCTGGCTGGTCCAGACTCCCATATGACCAACATCCCAGCGAAGTTACACCAGAAATACTTTCACCTTCCGCTCGAGTTCGAGTGAGGACACGACTTATTCAAACTTAAAATCTTAGTAAAACGGTACTGAGTTGATTAAAAATGAATTTCCTCCTGTTGCTTAAGAACATTTTGGGGGTTTTGCACTGTTGGTCAAGCAAAACAAGACATAAAGACATAAAATAAAAACTGTGTTTTTAAGTAAGAAAGCTGTTCCATTGCTATTTAAACCATTTGAAGGCCTCACAGCCTCTCACACGCCACCAGTTACCATCAGTTAAGACCCTCAGGGTCCAGGACTTCAGGCCTCAGGGGGGTATTGGGACTGGGTTTTTTATTTTGTAGAACAACCTTATATTTCATGTGTTTTACAAATCTGAAATATAAGGTTGTGATGGTTTTCTGGCGGCCCAGCAAATTAGAGGTTGACCCAGGAGGGGCGTGTCAGTATGTCATCGCCTGCAGCGCCCTTTCCTTACGTTCACCTGAACACTCACCTTGTTGAGAGATGGAAGGAAAAAGATGGAGAGCAGGAAAGAAGAATGCAGCAGGAATGTGGTGAAGGAGGAGGAGAGCCGATGAAAGGGGAGAGTAAGAGGAGGAGGAGGAGGCTGTTAACTTCTATCAGCGTTAACTTTAGGCAATATGTCAAACACTAAGAGAGAGAGAGAGAGACAATTTTACAAGTTTTTAATAGGCTGCTTTAGTTCCCAGAGGGGAAACTTCAAGGAAAGGTGGCAGTAAAAGATGTGCAGTCTCTCATTACATGCAGGCTGTAAACTGTCTGCATGCTCGACTCTGCCGGCCTCAAACTGATATTGTATGCTTGTATTAAATCAGATGCTCATCATATTTTCTTCCTCCTTTTGCGCAGCACTTCTCCGAGCTCCTTGACGACCTCTCCCAGGATGCTTTGCTGGGCCAGCTGCTCAGCGACCCCTTCCTGTCCGGCGTGAGAGGCGGAGTGGAAGCCATGGAGGGGGAGGACGGGAGTGACCTGTCCCCGTCCTCCCCTCTCCCCCCGCACATCACGGCCGAGCACAGCTACTCGCTCTGCGGGGACAGCCGGCCGCAGTCGCCGCTGTCGCACCTGACCGGTGAGCAAGGCAGCGACGCCGGTGAGCCTCTTCTTCTTTTCAGTGATAGTGTCTTCATCTTTAAATGAAAAATTAAATGCATGACAAATAAAACACATGCAAGGAAACTTTACCTCCAAACTAAAACACTGACAGGAGTCCATATACAATCATAGAAACACAGAAACATTTACAATCTTAGAAACATAGAATCATAGAAACATAGAATCATAGAAACATTTACAATCTTAGAAACATAAAGTCATAGAAACATAGAATCATAGAAACATTTACAATCTAAGAAACATAAAGTCATAGAAACATAGAATCATAGAAACATTTACAATCTAAGAAACATAAAGTCATAGAAACATAGAATCATAGAAACATTTACAATCTAAGAAACATAAAGTCATAGAAACATAGAATCATAGAAACATTTACAATCTAAGAAACATAAAGTCATAGAAACATAGAATCATAGAAACATTTAAAATCACAGAAACACAAAATCAATCAATCAATCATCAATTAGGAACATAGAGTCATAGAACATAGAATCATAGAAATATAAAATCATAGAAACATAGAATCATAGAAAAATAAAATCATAGAAACATAGAATCATAGAAAAATAAAATCATAGAAACATAGAATCATAGAAACATAAAATCATAGAAAAATAAAATCATAGAAACATAGAATCATAGAAAAATAAAATCATAGAAACATAAAATCATAGAAACATAGAATCATAGAAAAATAAAATCATAGAAACATAAAATCATAGAAACATAGAATCATAGAAAAATAAAATCATAGAAACATAGAATCATAGAAATATAAAATCATAGAAACACAGAATCATAGAAACATTTAAAATCATAGAAACATAGAATCATAGAAACATAAAATCATAGAAACACAGAATCATAGAAAAATAAAATCATAGAAACATAGAATCATAGAAACATTTAAAATAACAGAAACACAAAATCAATCAATCAATCATCAATTAGGAACATAGAGTCATAGAACATAGAATCATAGAAATATAAAATCATAGAAACATAGAATCATAGAAAAATAAAATCATAGAAACATAGAATCATAGAAAAATAAAATCATAGAAACATAGAATCATAGAAACATAAAATCATAGAAAAATAAAATCATAGAAACATAGAATCATAGAAAAATAAAATCATAGAAACATAAAATCATAGAAACATAGAATCATAGAAAAATAAAATCATAGAAACATAAAATCATAGAAACATAGAATCAGAAAAATAAAATCATAGAAACATAGAATCATAGAAATATAAAATCATAGAAACACAGAATCATAGAAACATTTAAAATCATAGAAACATAGAATCATAGAAACATAAAATCATAGAAACACAGAATCATAGAAAAATAAAATCATAGAAACATAGAATCATAGAAAAATAAAATCATAGAAACATAGAATCATAGAAATATAAAATCATAGAAACACAGAATCATAGAAACATTTAAAATCATAGAAACATAGAATCATAGAAACATAAAATCATAGAAACACAGAATCATAGAAAAATAAAATCATAGAAACATAGAATCATAGAAATATAAAATCATAGAAACACAGAATCATAGAAACATAAAATCATAGAAACATAGAATCATAGAAAAATAAAATCATAGAAACATAGAATCATAGAAATATAAAATCATAGAAACACAGAATCATAGAAACATTTAAAATCATAGAAACATAGAATCATAGAAACATAAAATCATAGAAACACAGAATCATAGAAAAATAAAATCATAGAAACATAGAATCATAGAAATATAAAATCATAGAAACACAGAATCATAGAAACATAAAATCATAGAAACATAGAATCATAGAAACATTTACAATCTAAGAAACATAGAATCATAGAAACATTTAAAATCATAAAAACATAGAATCATAGAAACATTTAAAATCATAAAAACATAGAATCATAGAAACATTTAAAATCATAAAAACATAGAATCATAGAAACATAAAATCATAGAAACATTTAAAATCATAAAAACATAAAATCATAGAAACATAGAATCATAAAAACATAAAATCATAGAAACATTTAAATTCTTAGAAAGACAAACAGCGTCTCCTCTTATTCTTCAGAGTCGGATGGAGATTCCGCTGATTGGCCCATGGAGCAGGAGGACCCCATCGACAGCCTCCTGTGTGAGACTCCTTCCCTCCTCCCCACCCTCTCCCTCTCTCTGGCCTCCAGTCGGACCAAGGCACCCGAGGGCCCCGATGCGGCCCCTGCTGCTGCCGCCTCCCCGGCTCAGATCACCATCAGCAGCCACAGTCAGGCCAAAGGTTTCAAGGTGAGACTTCACCCTGTAGATCAGGATGAAAACAGGTATTTGTGTTGTGTTTTGTCACTGTTTGTAACCCTGTCATCACTTGTTCTCCGTTATCAGATCAAAGAGGAGAACATCATCCCTCAGATCAAACTGGAGCCTCATGAAGTGGACCAGTTCCTCAATCTCTCACCCAAAGGTCTCAATTCAAACTTTCACTGCTGCACGTCAGTTATCTGATGCTACGACGACCCCTGCTGGTCATTTGTTGTCATCTCATAATGATTTTTTTCCTTCTTTTTTTATTAATATTAAATACAAAAAAAAGGATGGGAAAGTAAAGTAGATATGAAAAATCGCTACAGTCAGCAAAGGTAGAGATTCATACACAAAATGCTAAATTATAAAGATAACACTGTATGGAAAAATTGACACAGACAAGGAGCACAAACATTATTAACAATGATTTCACTAATTAAAACTGTACATGAAACCAGCCAAGTATGAATATTCTTTTTGCCCAAAAGAATCACAAGATTAACTGAAATATGAACTGAAGTAAATTACACAAACGTAGTAAATGAATGTTGTCTAATATGCGTAATTGAGTCCAAAAAAATGCAAAATGCCCCTGCAAGCATAAAAAATGTTTCATATTTCATCCTGGAATACCTTTAAATAATCTTTCTAAAGTTCCTCATGCCCGTCCTGTTTCAGGTCTGGAGTCGCTGCAGATGCCTCCCACTCCTCCCAGCTCCCACGGCAGCGACTCGGAGGGCAGCCAGAGTCCCGTCCACGCCCCGCCAGGCCTGTCCTGCCCCACCTCCCCCACCAGCCCCCCTCCATCCCAGGCCAGCCTGAAGGTGTCGCCTCGCGCTGCTTCCTCCCTGTCCAACTCCCCTCTGCTCACCGCCGCTCACGTAAGTCACTTAAGTCTGCTTGTTCTCATCGCTCACGACACTCCACATTTATTCAAGTAATCAGTCACACATGGGGCCAGAGTGGTCCACTTTAATGCTACTGTGTCACATTGTACCAAATAAATAAAGATGATAAATATAGATAGTTTAGCTGCTAATAATGACATTTATTTCAGTTTTTCCCTGTTAATAACTGGCGTCGGTAAAGGAGTTCTGGGTCGTCCTAACAACAGAGGTTTGCTGTTCTCCTTGGTGTGTGCAGAAGCTGCAGGGTTCAGGCCCGTTGCTGCTGACCGAGGAGGAGCGGCGTACACTGGTTGCCGAGGGTTACCCGGTCCCCACCAAGCTGCCGCTCACCAAAGCCGAGGAGAAGGCGCTGAAGAAGATCCGCCGGAAGATCAAAAATAAGGTACAGATTATAGTCTTATATATCCTTATTCATCAAGACTCCACTTACACACACTTACAGTCACTTAATGTGAATTGAATGTTTCATTTAGTGAAAAAAACTGCAATATTTGAATGTGATGTACTAATAATTTGTTATTTATTGTTAAGAAAGTGTGTAGAGTTTAAGTGCAGATTATAATAAACTCTGTCACACACAACGTGAAGCGTATGTCCTTCTTTCTCTTAATATCCTCCTCTTTGTGTTAGATTTCGGCTCAGGAGAGTCGCAGGAAGAAGAAAGAGTACATGGATGCTCTGGAGAAGAAGTGAGTCCTCCTCTTCTTCTTTGTTCTGAGACTGAGACGTTAAAATGACAGAATCTTTGTTTAGAATTTTATTTATTAATAAACATCTTTTTGAAAAAATGTTCTACGTTATGAGCTTGATTCAATATTTTAAAAAAATATTAGAAAAATGTGCAGCCTAAACCAAACCGAAATAATATGGTTATAATATAGTCAAGCTTGATGGATAAATATAAAAATCATCCACATTGATGTCCAGTCACTGAGCCTGCAGTTCTCCTTTCTGACCACAGGGTGGAGACCTGCTCCAACGAAAACAACGAGCTACGCAGGAAAGTGGAAACTCTGGAGTGTACCAACAAGTAAGAACAATACGGTCACATTTTCACATTTTCTTGTGGTTGACTTCAGACACAGTGAAGGTCCCAAATGTGTATTTTAGAGACTCAACCCCTTGAATAACAACAGCTCTCATTGGTGGAACGTCTATTTTTTCCTACATATCAGCAATACATGTAATTAGTTTATTTATCTTGTTTCCCTGCATGCAAACATCCTCAGGTGTTGTACATTTACCCTAGTATTTAAACTTTACTTATTAAAGGGATAGTTCACCCTGAAGCTCGTAGAGCTTTTAAGGAAACACAGGAGCTCCTGATAGACCGTCAGCCTCAGTGGTGGCTCCGATGAGTGAGCTGCAGCAGAGGTGACAGGTTGGAGTCCCGTCGTACATGACCATTCACCCACGGTGACAGTGAAAGCACCAGGAGATTAAAGAGGGAAATGTCTCTGGATGTGAGCCGTCCTCTGGGCGTTCACTTTTATTGTCCCCCTTTATTTTTTTACAACCCTTTTAAGGGTATTTGTTTTTTTATTACACACTGTGCAGCTGAGGAGGAACAGAGAGGGACGATGTGTCGGGAAACACTGACTGAATTTTATTATTGAATCAAAAGCTCCCTGTGGATCTGTTCATGGGCAATTTTGCACCCATGCATAATCATGAGGCTATTTTAATGTGAAATGTTCAAGCTGCTTCAATTTAAACTGCGTGGTTCACTCTGGTTGTGTGTGTGTGTGTGTGTGTGTGTGTGTGTGTGTGTGTGTGTGTGTGTGTGTGTGTGTATACAGCTGACTGGAACACAGCCGTTTAGGGTCTTGTTTTCCACTCACTGGTTAAAGTGGGTTTTATCATCACTGTTTGAAAGCCAAATGAACCAGTTGCATGTGTGTGTGTGTGTGTGTGTGTGTGTGTGTGTGTGTGTTTGATGCTGATGCACCTGGATAATATACATGTCTTTATAATGAGGCAAACGCCAGAACAAAACCTCTCTCTAATGCTGAATAAAAGACGTTAACACTGAAAAAAATGTGTTCCCGCTTAACAAGTCATTGTTTTTATATATATACACACATGAAAATGCAGGTCCCTTTACTAATGATACAGTTGTGAAAAAAAAAAAAATGCTAATGTGTGTGTGTGTGTGTGTGTGTTTCCTCTCCAGGTCTCTGTTACAGCAGCTGCAGTCTCTGCAGGCGGTGGTGGCCGGCAAAGTCCCCAAATCTTGCAGGATGGCAGGCACCCAGACATCCTCATGCTTAATGGTACTACACTCACAGTGTGTGTGTGTGTGTGTGTGTGTGTGTGTGTGTGTGTGTGTGTGTGTGTGGAGGAGATTGTAGTGATGAAACATTGATTAAAATATTGAATTGGAAACATCTGCTTCCGTCATTCATTAGCTGCTTAACACTGATTCATAATTTATTTACCCTCTCCCCTGTCTCCCCCATCTCTCCCCCCCTCCTCCCTGAAGGTGGTGGTGTTGTGTTTTGCTCTGTTTCTGGGGAGTTTCTACCCCAGCAGTTTGACTCCGTGCTCCACCATCACTGAAAGCGGCCTCACCTCCAAACAGCTGGCCGTCAAAGATTCCTACACGACCACAGGTAGTCACACAGACACACATCCTGAACAAGCTGATGATGATGCAGCACTTTTATCAGCACATGGATTAACAAGGACACGGGAGATTTAACAAGGACCAGAGAGACGAATGAGAGACAAGTCATATAACTGCACAGTAAAACCAGAATAACTGAGACAGGAAAGGAATATAATAATAATAATAATCCATTTTCTAGAACCGTCCGATCATCGTTCTCCAGAGAAAGCTGGAAGCTTGTCGTGCCGCCTCCATGTTGCAAATATAATGCAGCTTTAAGACATAAGACAGAGACAGTAGCCTCCGCCTTAGTGCAGGAAAAGACAAATCCAATTAAATGTCCATACATTTCTTTCTTATTGAACCACATAAACGTGCATATATTCATATGTACATATGTATGTATATATATTCATGTGTAGCTCCGGTAGAATACGTTAGACTGACTGTCATGAAAGTCGTGCGTTGCTGGAAGTAGACTGTTATACAACTTTCTGCTAAACTCACTTTCCTGCTGTTTCTATTGTAATGAATCATTAGTTCCAGACTATGAAACGGTGGAGGTCAATTACAACATGCCCAATAATCAGATTCCACCTACAGCGCTGCAATAATACCTATGAGCTACTGATTAGAATAGTTGACCTTTCGCTACATCCTCTCTGCTGCCTCCCACACACACACACACACACAAACACACACACACACACACGTCTATAACAGAGACCAGATATAATTCTCTTAACAATCTGATCCAGTTTCCTGTCCGATCCTGCACACACACACACACACACACACACGCACACACACACACGCACACACACACACACACACACGCACACACACACACACACACACACGTCTATAACAGAGACCAGATATAATTCTCTTAACAATCTGATCCAGTTTCCTGTCCGATCCTGCACACACACACACACACACACACACGCACACACACACACACACGCACACACACACACGCACACACACACACACACACACACACACACACACACACACGCACACACACACACACACACGCACAAAGGCTGCACTGTTTCTCAAAAGGCTGTATGTGTGGGGATAGTGTGTGTTTGAGTGTGTGTTGCTCCCATGATGCACTGCGTCTGGGTGTGTTCAGTCTGATAATTCCGTGTAAGATGCAGAGACAGAGTGCACAGATAAGCACGATAATAATACGTTTTCATTATGATTTAGTAAGTTAGAAACGTTTCTGTGTCTTTTTCTCTTTTAGTGAAGTCGAGGAATCTGTTATCAACCTTTGAAGAGGAGCAGCCACAACTCCTCGGCCTGGGCGGGGAATATCCCGACCAATGGGAGGACGCGACGGCCGTCGTCATGGCAGCGTGGCGTCGCTCAGAGCAACAGAAAGTGGACGTGGAGCCTAACATGGTGGAAACACACCCACCCTTCAGGAATAACAGCAATGATACGCAGACATCAAAAAACCTGCTGCTGGACCTGCACAGGTAAACACACACGACTCAGACAGTTCATCTGGAGCAAAGCCAGAACCATCAACTAAGAATTCTGTTAGATACAGAATACAAGACTTTTCAGGAGTATGGACACTTTTACCTATCCATCCTCACACCCCTAACTCTAAAAAGTCATTCCAAATGATGTAGCCTGTGATCCCTTGTTGAGTTGCTGTATTTACATGTAGCTACATACTTCTAAGCCCCAACAAACACCAACTAAACCTAAAACTGAATTAAAACTATCAAACGCACTCTGAAAACCAACCAAACAAAAATGTGTCAAACTTAATATGACTGTTATAACATGGGTCTGAACACAGCTTTGATATCCCTCCTCAGGTCCCGGGAGCAGTGGACGAATGAGATCAGCAGTAAAGTGATAGAGCTGGAGCGAACGGTCAACGAGACCTCCTGAGGTTCACGTCGGCACCCCCCATCCCCCAGTCCATGATGACCTTTGGTTCAGTGTCCTGGAGCAAACCTCATACAGTACTCTGCTTAATCAGATACACTGCTCTAGAAAGAATAATCATAATAATATAAACGATGATGGCGATAATCATGATAACAGAGAGGCACTGGTTGCCTTCATGAGTGAAGTGAAGTTGCACTGAATGATTTTTAAATGAGTCAACGTATCAGTTGTATCTGTCTTAATTGATCCGGCTTGAATCATATTGAGATCAATTGAAATGGATCTATTGATGACGCGTTGCATTTATTCCAGAGGAAAGTATATTAATAATATGACATGTGAGGCTTTTTACAGGACACTGACAGAGAACCTTTGTATTTATAGTTTTTTATTTTGTTTTCCAAAAAATTATTGCTCTTTGTAGTTCTTTTAATATGAAATGCTTTTATTCTATTCCAGTGAGGCATACATCCCATTTTGATACTTTGTTTGTGTTCATATTTTTTTTTATTGTGCTCTTTTATGTATTGTTTTATATTTTCTTCAGCTGACTTGACTTTTCAAACACAGAGGGCTCTGGGTTCCTGCACTTATTTGAGGAAAAAACTGAAGTTTTTGATTTTGTGATTTCAAAATCCAGTTAAATAAAAGCAAAAATATGATATAATATATTTGACATGTGGGGAACCAGGTGGTAATGCTTCAGACATTTTGTCGTCTGTGTCAAGCGTCAAAAGCATCTTATGGGGACTACATTATGTCAGGTTGCTCTTACAGCAAACTACACCTCAAAACAAATATTATATATAAACTTTAACATTTAAGGAATATTTGTTTGCCTTTTTTGGCAGAGTTGAATGAGAAGATTCATACCACTCTCATGTCTGTATGCTAAATATGAAGCTACCACAAGAAGCTAGTTAGCTTAGCTTAGCATAGAGGCTGAAACACAAGGAAACAGCTAGCATTCCCTTTGCCCAAAGATTAAAAAAACACCTGCCAGGATCTCTAAAACACACTCATTATCAAATGAGATATGACACATTTATATGTGAGCTTTCCGTACAAGGCTAGCTGTTTCCCTCTGTTTCCAGTCTTTACGCTAAGCTAAGCTAACCACCTGCTGACAGTAGCTTCGTATTTATCCTACAGATATGAAAGTGGTCTCAATCTTATTAATATACCATTAATATTAAGCGTATTTCACCAAATATTAAACTTTTTTAAATTTAAATGTGTGATGGAACCACAGAAATAACTTCATGCAGTATCTGTTTTTGACCGTTAACCCTGAAACACTTTCACTGTCAGCTCCAAATATGTTTATCTGCTCTGATTTCTCAGCATTTGCCAAAAAAAAACACCTTTCTCCCCAGAAATGAAAAAAAATCTATTTTTGTAAATATAAGTTGTTAATAAATCTAAATGCGTCTGTAGTTTATAAACCAATCCATAATGTGTTCACAGTCTATTTTGGACGGGTTGTTGCTGGTAAATTATGAACGTTCGATGCTTTGGCGTCGTGGTTTGTCATGACTTTCTTTAGGGTTAAGTTTGTTAATTACACATCATGGCTTTAAAAGTCTTAAATGTTCATTTCCAGTGTGTTACAGTTGGGTGTTTAAATTCTGAGCTTCATGGAAACGTGTTCTTTCGTGTGTTACAGACGCTTAAACCAGACGTGCATCCATGTTGTAAATACAAACATCCCACTAACAAAAAACTCACCATCTCTACTGTTGAAATTGAAATGAGCTGAGAAATGTAAGAAATTGTATTTCACAAACTGAGGATGAATCAATTTCTCAAAGTTTATAGATTCCAGTCTTGTTTAGAGACTAGAAAACAATATTTGTATATCCTGGTTTCATATTTGAAGCTTTGCGGATCAATCAGTGGCTAAACTGTCAAAGATTTATTGTTGAAATCTGTATGTTAGTCTTTGCTCCAATGTAGCCACAACTTCATGCCTCAGTGCCTGCAGGAGAGATCGTAGGTGAGAATGAAACTCGCAGCCTGCGGAGAGTTTTTCCAAATCAGATTTCATTTCCACGTTGCTCCTGTGTAAAGCCACTCCTGTCTTTTTGCTTTCAAATGAATATAGTATTTTCCTTAGTAAAAGCATATTTTGCAAAAGCATATTGTGATTGTGTGTCTTTTTGTTGACATTACAAAAAAAAGTTGTTACAATATTGTAAAAAGTAGTTTGATACTTGAACATGTTATGAGACAAATAATAGCATCGTACAAGTAGGCCTGATATAAAACTAAAATGATGGCACATTGTTTTGTATAGAGTAAAATATTGCTTTCATACTACCGATGCAGTTAACCACTAAGATGACTTTAACACTATGTAAAGTTGACCTTGAATTATGAAGCTAGCAGCTTCACACCAGAATCCAGATGGGTCCAGAATCCAGTTGCTGCTTCGGGTGTCACCCTGCTGCTGTTCATCAGATCCACCCGTCGCTCCTCTGCAGTCCAAATATGGTCACGTCATTCACTGGTCGCAAAAATTCCAAGATGCCCGAGGCTTCCACAAACCAGTGGGTGATGTCACCATGACTACGTCAGTGGCAGCTTTTGTCTCGCAACGTTACCAACAATGTTGCTTTTTTTACGTTCTGTAGCTTTTTATGTTCTGTAGCTTAAGCATGAAATCAGCAAGGAATTAGAGTAAAATGGAACAATTTAATGCTTCATCCGCAGTCTTGTCACGGTGTAGGGAAACACACTCCTATCTCCAGATAATCAATAACACTGATTCACCAGAAATGAAATGATAATGGATCCATTTTAAGTCTGCAGAACGAGGGAGAAAGGCCTGTGCTGTGATTGTAATGCTCATAAAGATGCTAACATTGCTAGCTTGTTTCTCTGCAAAGAGTGTAACGAACAATAACATTGTCAGGTTAAACAGCTGTTCCAAAAAGTAAAGGGTTTTTACGTTTTGTGAAAACAAGCAAAAAAGTGCAACGTTTCCTTCAGTGGATGATGAATCGTTGTTGTTGGCTTCAAAGCATGTTCAGTGCTGCTTTAAATTAAGTTAAAGTCCATTAGGACAGACATGTGCCTCGGGGTCAACCTACTGGCCTGCAGAGGAGCTTCTATCTCCTCCATCATGACGAGGATCCTGAAATAGATCAGCAGCATCGCCTCATAATTAGTGGTGAGAATTGTTGATGGTCCAAGACAATACACAGTCCCACAGCTTCATAACAGTCCAGTCTCATAGTAACGCAGCAACAATAAATTCCATTACCGCTCCACTTATGGAGTGTCGTGTTTGTAATAGAATCGAGTCTTTGAACTGTGTGATGAAACATTTGTAACAGAGAGCCAGTAAATAGTTCAAAGAGATCTGATTTCACAGGAGTTTTCACAGATCTTGTTCATTATAAATGAAATGTCCTTTCACAGAGAACGTTTCTACACTGGGTTCTGCCTTTGAGTCCAAGATGTGTGTCTGCTCTCAACACATTTCAAACATGGAAGCTCATTCCTGCCAGGAAAATAAATGTTGAAAAGTTATGCATCTTAAGAATAAAAATTATAACTATAGGTCACAATTATGAGCCATTAAGTGAACATTGTGGGCGAAAAAAAATCTAAATATACACTGCAAATTTAACTTACCTGGACGTATTATCCAAATTTAAAAAATATAAGTCCAAATGATATTTAAGTCAAAGTTATGACCCACATGATCAACACAAGTTGAAAATTAAAAGATAGGATGTGAAATTATTGATTTACTAAATTGAAATGATGAATCACTAGCCTAAATAAAAAATATGAGATTCTTAATCAAATCGAAATTGTAAATTCTAAATCCTGATTAAAGACATTCAGTTAAAAAAGGTGATTTGAGTCAAAATTCTGAGATGTTACGCCAAAATGTTGACTCATTAATTCAAAATGATACTAAATCAAATTTTAAAATACAGAGCAAAAATGTTGACTCAAGTAATTTGAGCCAAAAGTCAAAGTCAAAGTTAAAAGATTCTAAGTCAAAATGACTTAGAAGTAAAAATTGTGACCAAATGTTTTCCAATGCCAAATGCATCCAAATAGAGGTTCTGACCAGAATGACCAGATGTACGTCTGTGATTGCACTTCCATATTTGGTTGGATGACTAATGTTTTGGGACTGCAGGAGGCAGACAGATGTGGCCTGATGTTTGACAGGAAGACCTACTGCTGCAGAGAATGGTAACATCATGGGAGGCAATGTGAGAACATTATCATCATGACACACGCAGTCCCTGAACGCAGCATATGGGCCGTGAGTGTATGTGATTATAGTGTTTGCGAGGGAGATGCTGAGAGCGTGCGTGCGTGCGTGCGTTCGCTCACCCTCTGCCCTACTTTCTGACTGATGATGCTGCACAAAGGAGGAGAGGGAATATCCCACAATGCCACGCTGCTCGTCCCATGGGAAAGATGGATGGACGGACGGACAGACAGACACAGGCGGATATGAAGGGATACTGCGGTTAGCTGGAGTCCGCACACACTGAACGTGTTAATTGTCGCCGCCCTCACAGCGGCTCACGCTTTAGCAAGTTTTTTAAAATTGTCATGTCACTTAAAGAATAACATACCCCACTTCCGCTCATATAAAATAAAATAAAGGCTTTTAAGTGAAGCTAAATTGCAAATCTAAAATACACAAAATGCCAAAATATAAACAATGTCCATGATTACGTCCATTATATTACATATACTATCTCATTATTGCACATTATGCCCTGTAAGTCAGAGAGTGATAATGGTAATTATTAGAAAGGGTGTAATGTAATATCTATTGTGTGCACTCCACTTTTCACCACAGTGACTACACTACACAGGACTGATCCATAAAAACAGACATTTCATTTTACATACAGCATTTATACATATTTTTTACATTACAATGGATCAACTAGCAGCATCAACTAGCTTGACATTTGGGGTGGAAAGCATTCATAATTGAGAGTTAGGAAAAATAAATGCTTATTTATGCTATCAAATTTTGGTCTAAATGATTTTGAGCTCAAAAAAGTATGTCCATATTATAAATCCAAAAAAAAAACAACGAAGTGCTTTATGATATCAATTAAGTCAATGATATGCCACCAAAAATAATATGGAATAATATGCAATATGCAGATAATACATGTACTATAACTGTTTTATGTCATGGATATACTTATTGTCACACACAACCCTTTTAATGAGTGTCATTTTCCTTATTATTACTGTTCTGCCAGTTCTTAAATAGTCTTCTGGTAAACCTTTTACTTTGAAGGTGGAGTCACTCCACTTCCTGTGTGACGTTACTAGCTTGACGTGTCTCGCTTCTACTTGGTTTGTGGCTCGTGAGTGCAGTTCGTTGTGTTGTCCAGACGGCTGCGCGTGCTGCCGTGCTGGCTGCAGTACATGAAGGCAGTCAGCGGTCCGATATCACAACGGTCAAACCGCTCAAAACGTTGACGGTGTCGTATTTAATCCCCCAAAACCGTGTCAAATCCTCCTCTCCACCAGCGGCACCTGTGTCCCCCCGCAAGCCGGGAGAGAGGGGGGTCCAGAGCGGGGCGAGATAGCAAGGACCGACCGGCATGGACCCCCAAGCGAAGGATCGAACCGGCCCGGCGGCGGGGGTCTTCAGCGGGCGCCTGGCCTCTCTGGGAGCCGACGGGGGTGACTCGGAGTCCGGTGCCGGCTCGGAGGAAGCTGGTGTCGGCTGCTGCAGCGACACGTTCAGCAGTCTGCCCGACATGGAGCAGGAGACACTGGAGGAGAAATTAAGAGGACTGGCGTTCAGAAAACAGACCTCGTATCGGTGAGTGGGGGAGCGGGGAGGATGCTGGGACAGGATACCCGTCACAGGAGGATATGTTGCTTGTAACTTATTTGTCTTTTATTGATTCTGCTCGCCGTCCTCATCATTTCATATAAGCCAGTCCCACGATAGGGGTGAATACAAACCAGACAACGCTACAACGACAGCGAGGGATTATATTGGAGGTTATTTCGTTGTTGTTGCTCATTTTGAAAGCGAAATTCTCATAAAGCTACACATGTTCTGGTATGGTAGCTTGTATCCACGTTATGCTCGTACTGTTAACAGCCTCATAATGGCCTTGACACACACACACACACACACACACACACACACACACACACACACACACACACACACACACACACAGTAGCAGCGTTTAAGCCCATGTCAGTGATGGATCAAAACAAACCGTCTGTGTGTGTGTGTGTGTGTGTGTGTGTGTGTGTGTTCCCGGTGGTGTTGGAGCTGTTGTGTTGGAGCATGAACAGGGGGAGGGGGGTGGGGGAGCACAAAAACACTATTGATTTTTGGGCAATGCGTGTGTGTGTGAGTGTGTTTGGGTGTTTGTGTAGATGAGCGTGTGTGTGTATGTGAATGCCAGCAGTAGCCTGACACCCTGGTGGGACTGGCAGCTGCTGTTGATAGTGAAAACTGGCCAGAGACCAAATCCACAGACACACACACACACACACACACACACACACACACACACACACACAGACACACACACACCACACACACACACACACACAGCGGCAACAGCAGCAGTTTGGGTTGTCACAGTCAGGAATGCGTGACATCTATCTGTCTGTCAATTTAGTCTATGTGGCTCTGTTTGTGTGTGTCAGCCCTTATGTGCGTTTGGAGGTCAAATCAATCATTTTAAACGTGTTTGTATCTGATTGATTTATTTGGGGAACTGGGGAAAAGTAAAGCGACAGTTTGTGCATGTAAAATAGCCAAACTCCCGAGTCAGCAATTACATATTTGTTGAATTTTAACTCGTTTTGAGACTTATATGGCCATAAATTAATAAATCTGCCTGGTTGTATTTTAGAATACCGGTCGTATTTGAAGAATACATGGCAAGATACAATCTGTATTCTCTTAATTAGACTATTTCAATTAAACACAAAAATATTGAATCGTAGTAGCTTTACATGGAGCTAGTAATTAACATCCCAATCAGATTAAATGTGCGTGCATGTTAAACACATTAAAACTGAATAAACTGGCTATTTGGGAAGGGAATTCATCTCATTTAAAAAGGGATGATACAATATGATCCCAATGCTATCCATTTGACGGATGATCATTTGTGCGTTTCATTCTATTCATTTATTTTGAAGCTCCATAGTCTTTTTAAACGCCCACTTGAGCTACTGTTCATGTATTTTTGGTTGAGTAAGGCCTCCAGGAGCCGGTGCATCGTGGGGGGTGCCGCCGCATCTGGTTCGCTCAACAGCAGGAGCAGTTTGTTCTGATAAATCTGTTGCCTCAGTAAAAAAAAAACCCCAGAAAGAGTAGTGAACTGGTGAAGGGGTGGATTTGGTACATTGTGCATGTCGGAAACCTTTTTGTTATTTATTTAATCTGGAGTGGAGGCTGATCATCTGACCGCTATAATATGTGCCTCAGAGGTTCAGCATCAAGTCGGGATTTCATTATTTATTCAATGTAAATTTAAGATAATAAGCAAGACATGGGATGTTTAAACATACAGTGATTCCAGCTGGGGACCAGTTATTTAACACTGAGTGAAATATTTAAATCCAGGCTGATAATAACCATAATGTACATATTTGACATGTGGGAAGCTGTTGGCTACAGTTTGACATCATTCTGTCTGTATGATGGCAAAATGTTTTTTTTTATTTATGTTTTACTTTGTTCATTAAAAGCATCTAACGGGGCTACATTTGTCAGGTTGCTGTTAAAGCTGTTGTAACAGCTGTCCGACCCGATGGAAGGTGTGCAGTCGAGCAGCAAACTGCACCTCCAAATAACCGACTGTCGCTGTCTGGCAGAGAGTTCGATGAGGAGATAGATACCACTCTCATGTCTGTACGAAACGAAATGAAGCTACAGCCAGCAACTAGTCGTCTCAGTTTAAAGAGCGGAAACAATGGGATACAGCTGGTCTGGCTCTGTCCAAAGAAGAAAAAATCAGCCGATCATCACCTGCCCGCTCATGGAGATCTGCAGGGATGACGTACTTTTAGAGGCCGACCTGTAAAATTAGCATCGCAATGGTTCCCTTGACAAAAAGCTTTTGGATTATTACAGAAAATAAGCTCTGTGGCCAACAAACATTCATGAGGCACGTTTTGTTCGGTAAGGTAATCTTCACAAATTAACACCACTCGTATGATTTTAGGTCGCATGACTTCACCTCGCCTCCATGAAGCTAAAGGCACACTAGTGTTTGTCTTCGTGACATTTAGTAGTCTCATTAAGCCACTTGTTAGCAACCGCCTGTTTAAAGACACATGAAAGCTTCGGTTTTTACGAGTTTACTGACCTGTTTTATAACGTAGAACAAAGCGTTAACATCTCTAAAGCTTGTTCTGACCACAGACCTTCAGGCATTTAAACAAACCCACTTAAAAAAACACTGAGACAAGAGAACAGGAAGTGTTAAAATGCCAACTCCATTCCAGATTTTAGGAAAGCACATATGGGGACACTTGATTTGTTTAATCTGTGGTCTGTGGTTGTGGTTTTCCATGCGGTTATGTGCTGGTTGTCAGGCAACTTCACGCTGACGACAATGCTATTGGACATTTTCTCTAACTATTCCCTTTTACGTACAAATTCCTTTTTCACAAAACTCACGTCAGAGTGATGCCTTTCATACTAAGCTCGTCCCAGGTTGGCTGGGGGAAGAAGCTCTGGAATACTGTGAGGTTGTTTTCTGGTTGATTGATAGTAAAAATGACAGGATCAATATCGGAGGAAATCTGACCGTCAGATAAGAAGAGAAATATAGTAACCGAGAAACACTGGCAGAATATTTTCCGCCTGCTTTACAGCATTTCCCAGTCATTTTATTCAGTGCTCATGGACTGTAAATGGCCTCATTGGAAATACCCAGTTGGATTAATTTCATTTGGAAAGGGAACATTTGGCTCATGAAACTGCAGCCATTGTATGCTATTGTTCATAAAAATGTATTCTGGTGCAACACTTTTACTATTGATGAAGAAGTGCACCCTCACTTATTTTTAATGGACTTTTATTTCACCATTTGAGAGAACAAACCTGGACGACGGCTCTGTTTTGAATCCTCCACACAGTGTGTTAATTGTATGGACCGGGTGAATGCAGTCCGGTGTCTCTAATTATGTCAAATGAGTCTTTTTCCTGCATTCTCATCCATACATGACGACTCGTCGGGACACACAGGAGTGTCGGCTACATGCCGCCATGTCTCGCTGATATTTTGACCTTTGGCCTTATTCTATAAAGCTATGGATAATCTGTGAATTCCCTCTTCATGGGATCAGCCATGTGGAGGAAATGGCATTAGTGGGTCAAGGGAGATGGTTTGTTAGAAGGTAGTTTACATAGCTTTGAAGTGGCCAGTGCCAAGAAGTGAATTACCATATGTGGAAATATGAAAGAGCTGAGAAATGATGCCGTCGCACATCAAAGGTGCCGCGTGTGCGCATGCTTTTGTGGTATTATGTGTTTATGGTGGCGTAAGGCACGTGTAACTTATCTGCCAGACATTCGTCACACTTTGTCTCTGTGTGTCTGTGTGTTCCCAGAATACCGTCCCTCCTTTTATCTATTCTTAGACGTCTCACCCGTCTGCCTGCATGACAGTCAGAAAGACGGTTGCCTCGCATGTGTGTGTGTGTGTGTGTGTGTGTGTGTGTCATGCCAACCAGTTAGTCAGCACGCCAGTTAGTCTGTTAGACATTACTCCAATTAGCTGGTCAGTCAACCAGCTGGACAGCCGATCTGTAAGTCAGAAAGTTGTTTTTCAGGGGCACTTCCGGTCTATCTGCGTCAGTCAGCTGGTCAGCAGTTCATTTGTACATTTCTTTGGACCATCCAGCTGTCAAGACAGATAGTCTTCTACAGTGGGTGTAATGGGCCCTAATGGAGCTTCTTCACAAGCCTTCCATCCTCACAATCGAACCAATCCACATCCCCGGACTCTCTTTTTGAAACGCTACTGTGCCCAGATTGCCTTACTGGAATCCTCTATTACTGCTGTTGGCATTGACGAATGGCTCTACTAAGATAAACATATGAAATATTCAATGCAACTTGGCTGGAATTAATGCTGGGAGATATGATGAAATATATACACCAAGATTTAACACGGTTGTTTGTGAGTGCATTGGGCTATTAAGGTGGGGGCTTTTGCAAACAGGGCTGCAGCTAACGGATTGTTTACCATATATATCGATTTCATGATATTGTTATTAATATTGTAAAATTCACTAGTAGTCGAGTTCTTTCTGGGTTCATGTGAATGAGTCCGCTGCTGGACTGGTGGGTTGAAGTAAACACTCGTGTGCTCTGTCGATGTGGAACAAGAGGCTTTCATAAACAAGCTCCGCCTCCAACACCGTATCCAGTTTCTCTCCACGAGTAGAACGTGGATCCACTTCAAGGCGTGGTGCTGTTTCCTATCTTTGTTGTTTTGTTTGTTTGCATGCAAACATTTGACATGTCATCACTGTTGAGATTCACATCTGGACCCACATACCATGTTACAGCTGGACCTTTACCGACTGCATGAACCTCGACTAGACCCTCCACATGGCCGACTCCGCTGTGTAAACATGCCACCGCGACCCGTCTGCCCGAGAGGCAAAAACACAAAGAAACAAACACTTTGTTTCGTCAGCCAGCTTATCATGTGGTGAGATTTCACCACCGCCTTTGTGGGAATTGGTGCAGAAACAAAACTGCCACAGGACAGGATGTCGTAACGTTATCCCTCCACTATTTCCAGCCCACCTCACAAACAACGGATCACAATAAGCGCTTGTCATACCACTGTCCAATACGCTTTGGACTTCACGTCTTCACGGGCGCGTGGGACGACATGCAGTAGGGGCGAGAAAGAAAGACTGGAGACATGAAGGGGGGAAAACATAAAAAGATATAAACGTATCTCATGTTGCTACTGCTGTGTACCACCTGCAGGGGTAAACAGTGATCAAAGGCCTTTCATCATCTGATGCTGCCGGAATACAAAACTCCCTTTTCAGCCTTCAATTAGGACAAACTACAGAGAGGAGAGGGATGAAAAAGATGGCGAGGAAGGGAAGCAGACCGAGTCCAAAGACATGGCACAAGTCAAGATTTGTAAAAGGCCGGTGATGATGCATTATAACGCAATTATTACCCCAAACAGAACTCTATTTAAAATGTTTTATTGAAAAAGTGCTGCAACTTCCTCCATAAATACATTTAGAAAAGGCCTCATAACGTGTATGACTTCCAAAAATAAAAAGCCATTTAATGTCCCAGATATATTTTTAAGTTGCTGAAAACCTCACCAGTCTACTAAATTGTATTGATGTAGAACATTTTTAACAATCTTTTTAAATAAAGCTTTGCACTGGAAGTCGTTCAGCTGTTTAAGGCGAGCCTTTATCAGATTTCACAGGAGTTCTCACCTTAGGGCTCCTGAAGGAATTCATCAGTGTCTAACCTTGTGATCCAAGTTATTAGTTCTTTTATATAAACAATGTACACGGCTCGGCAGCCTGAAGGAAAGTCCGATTTCACATTTAGAACCCGCTGTAATGCCATGCTGCTTACAGTAATTGTCTAAGTGAGCATTGCATCACGGTGCAGCACAGTAGCGCTGGCTTTCCCCCCGGGGAAATTAAGTTTAGAAGGCCGACGGAAAAAAAAAAAAAAAATACTCATTATACACAACGGGGACCAACATTGAACACATTTACTTCGTCACAGGGAGTATTCACATGCGATCTTTTTAATGGTGTGGTGCAAAAAGTAAAGCTGGGTTTATGTTTTTGTGTGTTTGGCATAAATAAGAAATGTAGAGCAATTATACACTTCCGGTACTCAAAAGGGAATATGCAGTAAATAACTGTTTTTGTTCATTTATTTTGAAAAAATGTTAGCATTCAACAGCTGCTCATTGTCACAAGTTTGACACTTAAATTCTGGCATATTATAATAATAATAAATAATAAACAAAAGAGCCATAGAAATGTCTGTTTAACTCAATTTTCTCTGGGGATCATAAAATACTTGATAGTGTAATCCTCCATCATAAGACTCTGATTAAGACCTGTGGAAAATTCCTGAACTGGGCTGTAACTTAAACCCGTTGCTTAGATACGACAGACTAAAATACTCATGTGAAGCCACTTAATTCTGTATCGTCTACGATGGCGTGCGGTCACATTCCGGTGCTCCTGTCGTAAATGAAATGTCTGTGAAATGAATCCACACATGAACCCGACTTCAGTTTAACAGTGCCGGCACACAATTGACTATTTTTAGCCCCACTAGTAATGTGGCAATGTTCAGTCGCATCACCACGTCGGTGTGGGCTGAAATCGAAACAATTGTGGGATGAATTGTGACGTCATCGTGGCACTCAGAGGATGAATAGTAACCATGACTTCTCTGTGTAGCGCCAGCAGGTCTATTATCCAGTCAAACATCCAATCCACATTGGCACAAATGTTTAGACGTCCACGGTTTCCAGATTATAGATTATGTGCTGGGGAATTTAGTGATCCCCTTTCCTGTCGTCTAGTTGAGCTCATGTAGTCTGTGAATGATAACATCCTCCTGTAACATTAATATGTAAGATTTGTTAGTAAAAAGCACAAAAGGCTCTTCATCCTGTGCTCGTGTGGTAATTACTTTTCTTTCTTTTCTTTTTTAAAACTGCTCCCCCTGCTTCCCCCCCCCGTCAGGGCTGAAGTGAATTTAACCAATTACATCCATAAGGGATGAGAGCTTTCACCTGACTCCACCTGCATCCGTATCCTGTAGAAAGAGCTGCTCCCTTATGTTTTATACAACCAGGGTTTGAGTCGGTTTCGTTGCTCAGACCGTGTTAAATTCAGTGGAACGCTTGGCTCAGAGTCTGGGCAGCTTAAAGACACTCATGAATTTTTAAGCAGACGATCAGAGCACCAATTGTTGATGAAATATAAGGCTCACTGACACAATTTTCCCTCTCTCATCCCGTCCTCAGGATGGATGAACAGATATCCATGCATATTTATGATACTCTTTTCCTGTTAGGAGGAGGAGGAGGGAGGAGGAGAGTAAGCTCTATGCGTGTATGGATAATTCAAAAGCTATAACGGCTCAATGGATACATTTTTTAAACCAGTATATCATTAGTGTGTGCAGCTATATAAAGCTGGCTTTTTGTCAACGGTTTTGTTCATTCCAGTTGTAACTGACCATTTTAACGGACTGCTGCTATGTTTCAGCGGAGTTTCCCATGGTGCACTTGGCTAGAGACTGTTAACTGCCACTGATACAAGATAAATTGTCCATAAAAATGTTGAATTCAACAATGTTATAAGATTATTTCCACTATCTCTTAATCTGCTGATCCTGTTGTCACCATTATTTGTCGGGACAAGTGTTAGAAAATAGTGAACATTGCATGACAAACAGGAAAAGTCTTTCTGACATGGAGAACCAGCACATATTTGAGAAGCCACAGAATTTGTGACATTTTTGCTTTGAAAAAGGACTAATTCATTATCAAATGAATTATCAAAATAGGTGCATTCTTAAGTTTATACTATATTTTTATACTGGTTTTGAGGAGAATAGAGGTTTTCAGGCAATTTTGGAGCCTTTCATTTAATTCTGAGGTTATCAAGTGAAATACATTTTCAACCTAGGGCGTTTGACATCTTTGAGACATTTTTATTATTTCTCGAATTTTCCGGCTTCGAGGTGCTTTTTTTTAAATGTGTTGTGGATGGAGTGACTGACCACTTAGGGTGAAGGTGAGGTCAACCTGAACGGAGGCCGTTTGTACAGGACGGATGCTGTGATGCTGAAGGGAGTGCATCTTTTCCTGGCTCTGTCAAACATGGTGAATAACGTGTGTGTGTTAGTGTGAGCGCACACCGGTGTTAATGATGATGATGCGGTGTGTTTCTACGCTCTCTTATCTTCCTATACACACATATTACAGACAGACAGAGGCATTGGTCATCTCTCCCCACCTTCTCTGAACAACGTTGTTCCAGTCGGCTGGTGGTGTGTTTGTGTATGCTTATGCATATCAATCATATTGCTAAGAGGAAGGGGAATGAGATGTCTGTTTTAGGAGCAGAAGTGAGATTTCTACTCTCTCTCTCTCTCTCTCTCTCTCTCTCTCTCTCTCGAGCCTTTTCAGGAGTGTTTCAGAGTGCAAGTGTGTGTGTGTGTGCGTGCGTGGTGTGTGTGTGTGTGTGTGTGTGATGGGGTTTATTTTGCCCATAATTCAGTGTGCTGAGGCATGGATTGGCTGTCAGGAGCCGCTCCTTATTAGTCGTCAGGCTATTTCCTGCTTAGAAATGGAGCTAAAAAAAGAGTGTGAAAGGAAAAAACAGAAGAGAAAAGAGAAGTTTCTGGTGTAAGAGGAACCTTGTTGAAGAGAAACCTTACCGTGGTGAAGATTAGTCAAGTGCTTCCTTCTCCATCACACACACAGTCCAATTTGCAAGACGGTTTCTGGAAGCGTTAAACCGATGCATGTTGCCGGCAGCACCCTTTCATGTTTCACATATGATTTCAGAAGAGACCCGCGGTTAAACGTACAGCTTTATGAAGCAAGATCCAACCTGGGACACTAAACACTATAACAGAACAAACTGTCTTCTTCACAGCTACAGAAAATGTCCTGAAATATAGTCTGACCACAAAGGCAACAGCATGGTAACTACATTGACATTGATACAGACATTACGGTCATCTAATGCCCTGAATCTGTTGTAATGCAATGAAAGTCTTGTGGTTTTGGTTAGAAGACATTCTCCTCTTCCCTGCTACTTTATATAGCGTAGGTGTCTGTTTCCATTCCTCACATAAAGGATCGAGGCACAGGACTGTTCGTATTGCTTTCTGGGGAGTGTGCTTCCTGGCTGGTTGTGTGGACGATGGGTAAGCCACAGTAATTATCTCTTTTAGTCACTTTTTCTAATTGGATTGGTTGTTCCGGGTTTGGGGCTATCTCGGGGAAGAGGGAGCATCTCAGGTATGCCTCAAATCTGATGAAGAAACAGGGCTTTGCTAACTCAGTAATGAGTTATTTTAAATGAATGCCTTTTGGCTTGCCTTTGTTCTAGTTTGCTGTGTGACAAAATTGGAGGTGGAATAAGTACCTACGATCTATTACTGAAGAAAAGGTAGAAACATCACAGTAGGAACACCGTTTCATGAAAAGATCCTCCAGAATGTTACTTGTAGTAAAACTACAAAAGTATAAGCAGTACTCAAATCAAAGTACTCATAATGCAGAATGGCCCATTTCAGTATCATGTATTTATTATATTATTGGATTATAATTGTGTTCATTGATTGCACTGTTGCAGCTGCTGAAGATGGAGCTCGTTTAATGACTTAATGCACTGCTTGTGCTAATTTACCCGTGGAATCAAGGGTTTATCTTAACCTTCGGAAATACATCCTAATTTATTTGCTGAGTACATGTATAATCAATCTGAATCGGCAAAGTAACTTGAGTCATGGAATAAATGTAGTGGCGTAAAAAGTAGAATATTTCCCCCTGAAATGCAGCGAATGCTAAGTATAAAGTAGCAGTAATCAGCAGCCATGTTTGCCTGGTTTGCATTGTGCTTTTAAGGTAGCACCTTCTCTCTCACTCCCAACAAGCCCATCTGTCTGCTGCGAGCCGATAATGAACCTGTGGAGTCGACCGCTGAGGTGCCACTGACTCCATCACTGCAATCCCAACTCTGTTCCTGTCCTGCTCTGCTATCAGTGTCAGCTCACTCTAATGGCATGAGACCTGATGTACATTCATTTGTGTTGCACAAGAACCTACAGCAGGGAACCGACGACGAAGAAACGAACAGAAAAGAGAGTAAAAAACAGAATTGTAGAATCACTCAAATCTCAGAATGGGAGTATAGAATAAATGAGGTATATGATACAGACATGTAGTGTCTATATGACTAATGATTTGTTGTTTGTTTATGTTTTGTCCATATTAATAAATGTTATAGAATGTGCCTGAAAGTGTTTGTCAAGGTTCGTTAAAACTCCTTAAAATCATCCTTCTCGCTCAAATTCCAGTTAGAAATTCAGAGCTTGTAAGGAACTATTTTTCCAGGCGTAATAACATTCGGCTCAACGACTCTCTTGGCTCTGTTGTAATTAACAGCCCAGAGGGCGGAAACAGAGTATAAAGAAGGTCAATGATTGGCTGAAAGTTAGACCTCGGACATGTGGGAATTTCAGGCTCGTAGTGCGACTCAACAATCACAATAAATGAATGATTTTCAACTTCCTCATATTCATACTGGGACATACTGGGAAGTTGTTCTCTGACCAGGCTCTTCTTCTCAAGATCGTAAACCAACGATGAGCGTAGCTTGTTTATCTCACCTCTTCCTGGTTATAAAGTCCAATCAGAGCCAGCAGAGAACTTTTTGGCCAAGATGTGTTGAAGACAGGAGGAACCTCTGCTGATGGAGAGAAGTCAGTATTAGACTGGTACGGGCCTTTAAGCTCTTAGGTGATTAAAAGAAAAATAATAGATGATAAACGATTAATAGTTTAGATTAAGATTAGATTTATTACTTTTCACAGTTCATGTTTGTCATGTGATGATCTGGATTTTGGAGGAAAACATGATTTTATAGACCAACAATTCATTAATAATAATAATAATAATGATAATAATAATAATTAGTTCCAGCCTTTATCTAATAAGATTTTTTTCTAGAAATCGATCTAAAGTAACTATTCATCACATTTGCTTCAAAGAGATAACTGTAGCCGTTTTTCAGTATTTTCAACTTCCCCT
Organism: Chelidonichthys spinosus; assembly: GCA_029853015.1. Lineage (NCBI taxonomy): Eukaryota > Metazoa > Chordata > Actinopteri > Perciformes > Triglidae > Chelidonichthys > Chelidonichthys spinosus. The sequence goes on from CM056841.1 coordinate 4,644,834, forward strand.
CAAAAAATGGAAAGAACCTTTTCTTTTTTCAGTGTTTCGGTAGAGAAGACATCTTTAACATGCCTCCACAATTTAAACATCCCACCACGATCACGCTCACCTTTCTGACACCAGAATGTCTGATTTGTCTTCGTATTTTCAGCTTCTCTGCCAGATGGATTCCTCAGCTAAGGGACTGACAAAAGGGCTTTTTTATTTTTAGATTTTATTCTCAGCGCTTTATTGTCGGATATAATCATCTTTTAAATGTATTTCAAAGGCTTTTGATGGATGAGAGAGAGAGAGATCTGTGGCTCTGATGCCAAATGGTTGCGCTGACTAATTTGGAGGAGCTCACAGCCAGCTGCTCCATCAGCTCCACATCCACAACGCAGAGATTTGGCTTTTATTCTGTCTACTTTCCTTTTTAGTTGTCTATTCTTTCCATGGGCTGACGTGGACATGTACCAAACTATGGGTTGTACTTGTTCTGTCTCTCTCCTTGTTACTGTACATCTGCACACCTCCCTATTTATAGACCTTTATTAATATATACATACACGTATACGCTGCCGTGGTTGTAAACATGTGTGTGCAGCATGAGTTAAACCCTGGGCTTTTGGAAGTGTCTCTGGTTGTGTGTTTTGTATCTAATGCATGTAGGATTACTGAGCACTGATCATCACTCAGCCCTCAGAAACAGTCCCCACACAAACCCCCGTCACACACACACGTACACACACACACACACACACACACACACGTGTGTACATATAAATTCACAAATATTACACAGCAACTCTATACTTCAAGCTTTTCTCTCCAATTATAGTATAGTTTTTGTCCCTGACTGAAATAGATTCACACACACACACACACACACACACAACACACGCACGCACACACATTATAATGCAACTCTGTACTTAAATAATATGTTTATTTTTAGTTTAGTTTTTCTCTCCAATTAAGCTTTTTCATTGCTGGTTTTGCATTTTGTCCATGATTCAAATAGATGCACACACACACACACACACACACACACACATCCACACAACCGAGCAGACCTCAGCTGCAGAGACACGCTATAATTAGCAAAAGAGCTTCTTTATCTTGCGCTCTCTTTCTCTGTGTGTGTGTGTGTGTGTGTGTGTGCACTAATTGCTCAGGTTAGATGGGAGTCATTAGTAAATAATTAATTTTATTAGGCAGCTGTAGTCTGAGGTTAGAGAGACACTTACCTGGTTTCTCTCACTTTCTCTGTTTAGACTTTCTTGCTCCCAATTTGACTTCTCCCTTTAACTCTGCTTTACTTTCCTTCTCCCTGTTTCTGATTCATCCACTTTTGCCTCCAGCTTCTGTCTCTTTTCCCTTGATCTTTTCCCTCTTTGTCTCTTTGTCTGTCTGTCTGCCTGTCTGTCTGTCTGTTTCTCATTTTCTCTGCTTTTCTTCTCCCCTCTGTGTGTCTCTATTCTAAGCAGTAAAGGTCAGATAGAGATGCACAGCACAGATCTGATGCCTCCCCCACATTACATGCTCGCTCACACACACACACACACACACACACACACACACACACACACACACACACACACACACTGACAGACTGTAATTATGTAGGTGCCAGAGGAAGATGTGAGAGAGAGGGGAGTATCACTCCTATCTCCTGGCTGTGGTTCCTGACTTGTATTGGCTGATTGGAGTGAGAATCTATACTGTACAGTTATCATTGAAGTGGTGTGATATATTATTATAGACTAAGCTAGCCAGCAGTACATACAGTTATTTATATGGCTTCACCTTCACCAGCTACAACATTAAAGTGAAGGGACACATTAATGCATCGCTAATTATAATAAAATAATATATTTATTATTCAGAAATATGCCACTCTGTATTATGACTACTAGGGCTGTTTGATTTTGGCCAAAAATTAAACCCCGATTTTCTTCTCTCAAAATCCGATTTTCGATTACGATTATTTTGTGAAATGACAAAAGGTAAAGAAATTATTTCAAATATGCAGTTCTTTTATTTATTTTGCAAATAATTTCCCCATTGGGATTTGAGTGCAGGGCTGCCTCACAGCAAGAGGGTCCTGGGTTTGATTCCCGGGTCGGCCCGGGTTCTTTCTGTGTGGAGTTTGCATGTTCTCCCTGTGTAAGCGTGGGTTCTCTCCGGGTTCTCCGGCTTCCTCCCACAGTCCAAAGACATGCAAGATGGGGATAGGTTAATTGATGACTCTAAATTGCCCGTAGGTGTGAATGTGAGCGTGAATGGTTGTCTGTCTCTACATGTCGGCCCTGTGATAGACTGGCGTCCTGTCCAGGGTGTACCCTGCCTTCGCCCAATGACAGCTGGGATTGGCTCCAGCCCCCCCGCGACCCTCACTACAGGATAAGCGGTAGAAAATGGATGGATGGATGGATTTGAGTGCAAACCTTGCTCTTATTAAACAAAAAATCCCTAAAGGGATTAATATTTAGAACAATTAATTAACTTTTGCCATCTGGTTTTGCTCCATGTTGTCTTCTAGTAGACCTCTTGTAAACAAAAAAAAAACATCCCTTTGGGATTAAGAGAAAACCCTCACTTTCACAATAAAAAACTGCATATTTGAAATAATTTCCATCAAACAAAAACAAATGAATAAAGTGCAGAACTTTAACTTTTTGAAAAATCGATTTTCACGTTTTTAACATCGTCCTAACTACATAATCGCGATTACGATATAAAATCGATTAATCGAACAGGCCTAGTGAGTACCATTTTGAATGCAGGAGTTTTACCTATAACAGTATTTTTACCTTACTTTGTACTGAAAAAAACATCTGAATACTGAATACTCCACCATTGCATTTGACATAGTTTATGTCACTCTGATAATTTAATGCAGGCAGAGAAAGAGGGGCACACCTGCACAATAGTGGAAGGTGAACTGTTGGAAAACGTTGAACATATCTCTCAACCCTGCTCTCCACTGCATCAGTAGATCCCGGCTCGTTTGGGGTTTAATTGCCTTTTGGAGCCATCTGTTTATTTAAAAAAGTCAGTTTCTAATGGAAAAAACCCAGTAAATGCTGAAAAGCTTGAAAGTGAATCGTCACATTTGCTTTGGTCTTCCTGCCTCGGCTCCGGCGAGAGCTGTGGTTGGGTTATGTTTCCAGACTATACTTATGTCCGTCCGTCTGTACATATCTGTATCGTGAGCGCGAGGGAATTTCTTCAAATTTGGCACAAATTCAAATCCACTTTGATTCAAGGATGACATGACTACATTTTGGTGGTTAAAGGTCAAGGGTCATGTGACCTCACAAAACACATTTTTGGACAAGAAGTCATATGTTAATTATGCAAATGATTTCACACACATGTCTGATAGGATAGGATTATGACGCAGTGACATTTAAGACAGATATGTTTGGCAGAGGAAACAACCCCCAATATCTTTGGGGCTTATCATCCTTCTCATGTTGATGTTTTGGGTGTTGGATGAAGTTTGGATAAGTCTCAAGGATCAGGTGTGTGAGACTGATGAACTAGCTGAAAGTGATACGGTCATACTACCTAAACAGTGTGGCAGTTTATCACAATAAACCGGGATCTTGGAGCAGACGGTGCAATGAGAGCGAGTGAGTTCAGCAGGTTTCAGTGCAGATTCACGGTTCACATGAGGTTCACCTCATTCTAATGTAGTTCCCCCACCTCCGTCTCTCTCTCCCCAGAGTGTACTGTCCCTGTTTCCTACGTTTCTCATCCTCCATTTTAGTGTCTTGACTGTCTCGGCTAGAAAATGTGTCTGTGTTTGTGTAAATGGTTACTATGTGTGGGTATGTTTGAATAACCTAATGTGAGCTCCCAGTTTAAAATGCAACCACTAAATGCAACCATGTTACAGCTCAGAAATATTATGTCTTCTGCTATACTTTCTAAATTCTCCAGCATGTGTTCTTTCTGATTCTGGCGTCATGAAGCGGTGTCATAAACCTGAGATTACACAAGCCATCGACATAAGTCATTGCCTCAATTTGAGTCTATTTACATTCATTTGCATGTATTTGTGTATTTTGGATGCTTTGCGCTGCCTAAAGTTTGCATCACTTTCAATCTGAACACACTTTTCCAGAAACTCAAAGTCATCAAAGCCAAGAAAACAGTCTCAACACATTTGCTTCAGAAATGCTTGGCATGAATAATCCAAATGAATCACAAGTGAGAAACCAGTCAGTGTGCTGTCCTGTCCTGGTGTTTGAAGAGGTGTGATCACTGCATGATGTGACAAAATTGTGATTTGTGTAATTTGAAATCAATACCCCTCTTTTCCTTTCTTTTTTTACCTTGTTCCTCACAAGTTTGCGGTAGTCATTTGGAGTGTGTGGTGCTATTTTTTTGACGTTGAATTTTTTGAGATATTTAATTTTTTGAGACTGAATTTTTTGAGACTGAATTTTTTGAGACTGAATTTTTTGAGAAGTTGAATTTTTTGAAGTTGAATTTTTTGACGTTGAATTTTTTGAGATGTTGAATTTTTTTAGACTGAATTTTTTGACATTGAATTTATTTACACTGAATTTTTTCCAAATTCAGAGACAAAAAAAAATTCAGTGCTAGAAATTCGATGGTTTTTAAAATTCAAAATCTGATTTTGATACAAAAAAAATTCAATCTTAGAAATTCAGATTCAAACTCTGATGGCACAGATTTACTTCCATAGCTGTTGTTGTTGTTATTGACAGTTCATTTAGACAGTGCAGTTTGTTTATTCCGGCTCTCATATCTCCCGTGGGGGCTGGCATTGACAAACTGGAACATTACCTTTCTATTACGCCTTGTTGTTGACACTCAGTAGTGAAGCGAGTACAACACATGGCTCTTTATATATCCAGTTTAATATTAGCTCATAAGCCGGGTTCCAAATCGGCCTCATACCTCTGGAAAGGACGCATCACTTCAGCACATTTGTGGGTCTTCTTTGGGGGCATGAATGTTTACACTCCACCACGGTGACTGTTCACTCAGTTCACAGACAATAAGCAGTTCTCTCACTCTCGGCCTCTCTTTCTTCTACTTTTAGAAACAGAGTGGGTTTTCTGAGTGGGAGTTTTGGAAAAAGACACTCTGCTGACTCTGCTGGACGAAACGAGAGAAAGACTGGTATTGAAGCAGCAGTGTTTGCCTCTTAAATATACAGCGGTAAAGTCAATCCATGTACAAAATAATCTGTCAAATTTAAACTTTCATTCATCAACAAGTCAAGATTTTGGGCTATATCGACATCCAGTAAAAATGATCAATCCATATTGGCGTTTATAAGATACGTAATCTGATAATGCAGTAGTTGAACATAAAAATATTAAATACAGATACAATACAGATATTTCCTTCATTCTTTTGTTTTGACATATACACTCTCTGAATTAATGAAGGCTGTCTTCCTGCCCAGGCCTAAGTATTGTCATTATCAAGGCATATTTCAGCATGATATGGTCTAATGGAGCTGCTGCTTTGTTTCAGGAAAACAAATTCAAAATTTGAGCTGAATTTGAACAAAACATGAGTGGGAAAACAGGGAAGAGAAAATAGTGGGTGGGTGGTTGGATGGAGGGATGAAGATGTGAGCAGAGATGAGGATGAGGTTGAAGAGGGGAAGGAGAGAAAGCAGGAGAGAGTGAAAGTGTGAAGGAGAGATGATGATGAGGAGGAGGAGGAGGAGGAGGGGGAGGAGGAGGAGAGAAGCCAAGGCCTTTGGGCAAAGCCAAGACCGCCTACAGATGCTCTCTCTCTCTCCATCTCTCTCGTCTCACAGCCATCCCTTTTTCCTCTCTCTCTTCGCGTGTCCTCTTGTCCTCTCTCTCTCTCTCTGTATTTCACACTCACATTCTCCTCCCTTCTTCTCTAATTTGCCTTTCTCTCCTCTCACTCCTCACTCTCTCCTCCTCTTCCACCCCCAGAGGAGACCGAATGTAGGCCAGTGGAGAAGTGAAGTGAAGGGCAGACCAACACACACACATCCAGGCCTTGTAGAGTGAAGGACGCCGTCAAATGTGCCCATGTGGTCTGTCCTGAAGTCCGTCTGGGACGTAGAAATATGCAGGGATGTCTTTGCCATTTGATCATAATGAATAACTCAAATCTGTGTCCTAATTTCATATACTAAGTCTGTGCAGGCCATTGAGACTTTAGTGTGACATGACAAAATAATGTATTCTCATAGAGGATGGAGAGTTTAGAGCGACGGCGTCTGTCTGCTGTTTGCTGCTGAGCAGGTTGTGGACTGTGGGTTTTGACAGCTTTTTAGCTGAAAGCTGCAGCTGAAAATGACACCAGGAGAGCGCTGAGGTCAAACCTCTGTGGTGCGCCGGACAGATAAACAATGAGCTCCAATCAACTGTGGAGATCTGTAAAGCCGATGGGAGCTGCAGATTCAGCTGTTAATTTACTACGATCAATGTCTCTCACATTGTTTTCCCATTGTGATCACATGCATTGATTGTGTAAAACTGTCAATTCTAGCTACGACGTACGACTGCACCATATTCATCGTGGTAGTTTAGATTTCTAGCACGCTAACATTTGGGGATTAGCACTAAACGCCAAGTACAGCTGAGGCTGATGGGAATGTTGGGTGTTTTGAATTTGATTTTCAAGGTTTAGGAAAAATCAAAGGATCAACAAAGTCATAAAACCAAAATGACACTTGGCTTGTCGGTGAAATGTTATTGGCAGGTCTTTGATTGACAGGCGTGTGTCTGGGTCATACTAACTGGAAAATCATGTACATTATGAAAATCAGTATTCATTCATTCATAGAATAAGGGCACAGGTTGAGAGGGTAAAACTGCATGTTATTGAGAGAGAGAGAGAGAGAGAGAGAGAGAGAAAGAGAGAATGCTTATAAATAGAGGGAGGAAGGTCAGAGGGAAGGAGTCAGGCTTCCTGTATCCAGCCTCACCACCGGACACACACACACACACACACACACACACACACACACACTCGCACAACAAATATGTTAATGTTCCTGGTTTTAATAGTTCAATCTAAAAAACACAACCCTGATATTAAATCCTTGTCAACCACCATCCACGTTAATATGAATTAGCAAAGGTTAGGAAATGGTTAAGTATGCCAGTCAATAATGACGGTCCTGTTTTGTCCCTCCTAGTCTAAAACCCAAATACATTCAATCACCAATGAAACAGGGAAAAGCAGCAAATCTTGTCATATGGGGAGCTTGAACAGCAAATGTTCTGTGTTTTTGTGTGATAAATTGTTGTTGATTATTATCTGTCGATGAAGGAAGGAAAATATATTGAATTGCCCTACACCTACTCTTAAACTCTTAAACTCCCACTCTACCTGTCTGCTGTTTCACCTGCTTCTCTGTGAAGCTGTTTGTTTTCCCTGAGTTCATGACTGTGTGTGTGTGTGTGTGTGTGTGTGTGTGTGTGTGTGTGTGTGTGTGTGCGTGCGCGTGTGAGAGAGAAGAGAATGATCTAATAAGAGTTGATAGTGTACCCGACTGCAGCTGCTCTCCCACACCCACTCCCTGTCACAGACACACAGTGAAGAGAAAAGTAGAGTGTAATTAAATATATTACACTTATTAAAGTAGAAACCCCAGCTCAGCTAGAATCAAACTGAAGAGTAGGCCTGGGATGATTGAAAAAATTCATGTCACCATTATCATGGTCAAAATAGTTTAGATTAGGGTCATCCCGTGCCAACTCAGCCACCCATGTACACGGTTCCTCTCAGATTTTGCTGAAAAGCGGTGAAAATATGCCTTATGTTACCAAATAAGGGAATCTGAAGTTTCATGTCAATATCTCAAACGGTTCAGAACTCGTCCATTTGAATTTCAAGTGCCACGCCCCTTTTTGACACATATTATATATGGACTTATATAAGTCACTTTTGACGATATGCACGATGACCCCGATAATGGAAATTCCCCACGTTGGACTTATTGTGAGTGTTTTTTTCCATTATCAAACCTTAAATCGCCCCATCCCTAGCAACCATAGCGCCTCAGCTGCACCTCTCAAGCGCTCTGTTTTCAGGAGAGTGCCTGCTGTTTTCAGTTGGGGTGGAATAAAATGCTTCGGAGGGCACAAGCACAAAGATATTGTATGACTTTCAAATGTTGAATAGATTAATTGTTGGGAATAACAGAGAAGTCATTAACAGTTAAAAGTGAACATAGACTGTTTCCTAATGTAGCCTATTAAATGTATAACATTCATTATCTAAAGTTAAACTGAACAGATGTATATTATTGGAGAATTATCCCTCCATATACCTCTCTACCCTTCAGGTTTCTCTCAAAAAGGCTGAAGATGTTGGCATGTTTTGAATGCAAAAGATGCGCGGAGAAAAAGCTGTGCTCTGGCCATGGGAGGTACCCCTCGTGGGAATGCAGTCATGTGATTGGCTGAAAACAAGGGAGGCATCTGATTGGCTACAGAGAGTTCCCTGTTGACAAAAATCCACAAATAAATACAGACCAGTTCACGAACAAATGCAAACAAGTTCACAAATGAAAAGCGTCTTGTAAATTCAAGTGTAACAGTTTGTATATAAATGTAACAAAATCCATATACATTTTTGATGAAAATTGCAAATATTTTTTTATTTCATATATTTATGGATTTATATTACATTTATTTAAAACGAGACACATTTGTGTGTGGATCAGAAATCTGTTTGTGAAACGTATTTTTGTTTATGGATTTATTTTACATTTTTACACACCGATATCCATTTGTGTGTGTATTGAAATGTATTTGTATTTATATATAAATCACAAAATACATTTGTGAATCCTCTGTGCATTCATTATCAATGAGACTGAACTGACCACATACTGTAACACTAAAATCAGCTCAAAAATGGCCCGAGTGTTCTCCTCTTTTGCTGCAGTGTTTTATCCTGGAAGCTCACTCAGACTCACAGACCTCGCCTGAAGTAGAAGAGCTACGCTCATGTCAGCTGGCGGTCTCGCACATGTCCCCCTATCCAGGTCACAGCGGGACCGTGACCACCTGATCTGACAGAGTGACCAGTGTTGTGTAGTCTGATCCTGGCATCAGGGTACCAATTGTGCCGGTTTGGGGTTTTCATGGCCCAAATGTGCATCGGGTGTATTATTTGGTAGATGATTTGCTTGGCTGTGCAAAGCGGAGGAACAGCTGGGTGAAAGGATTCAAGCTGATGGCTGGTTCTCGTCTACAGACCCGAGCAAGACGTCTGCTTTTTACCTCCTGACGCAGACAGACAGTTAGAAGGGAGCGGGGGGGAGAGGCACTCTGCATGCCGTCCAGACGGACAAACAGGGAGGAAGACAGACAGACGCAGAGGGGAATGCTGTATGCTTCCATAAAACTGGGAAGGAAGTCTGCGTGGGGTTGCCATGACAACCACACCCTTCACACCCTGCCCCCCGTATGCACAAATACACATTGACCAGTCCACGGCGGGGAGATGGGAGATGTTAGTGTGTGTGATGATTGTCGCTTGTGTGCAGATTACAAATAGTTTTGTGCAGATTGACAATAAATTACCACTGAAGAAGAACAAGCACTATCTCTAGCTTGTTATAGTAACTGTGTGTGTGTGTGTGTGTCTTAGTGTGTAGATTTCTTCCTGCTATTGTGTGCACTCTCGTTCCTGCGTGTTTCTGTGTGTATTTCTGTGTGCTTTGGGGTCAGATGGAGTCCAGAAGCCAAACCCTGTTGTGTGATGCAGCTGCAGGATAATAGATTGCATTGTTTTCTGAGTTCTTAGTTCGTTTTTGCTGGCGTTCTCCTTAATTTAACACAGAAAACCACCGTTTGTCATTTCCAGTAAAAACCCAAACCGTAACAAATCATTATGGGTTTAAACATCACTTTAAAAATGTATTGACTCGAATGAATGGAAGGCTTAATAGATGCCAGAACACTAGTTCATAATGCAATATAAGGCAGGGTTTTACAGCTCTAGCACAACAGCAATAATTTAATCCTCCACCTCTACGATTGTGAGATGAACAATAACACCATTCACATTTCAAAATAATCTATCAGGAGCTTGCACTTACGTTGATGTGATTGGCCAATCCAGTGCATTGCCGCATGACGTTGCAGAACGTTTGCACAGTGCAATGCAATGCTATTGTCTGTTTGAACGCAGCCTGCATAATAAAAAGCAGGACGGGTTCAGGCAGTGTGTTGAGTTTAGGACACGCAGGCCAGGTGTAGATATTATCTTATTGCAGATAGAGTTTTGAAGGATACACGTAGAGGTGTGTGTGTGACGGTTGTAGTGTGCTTCCTGTTTATAGTATTTTAAAAATGACAACTCAAACCCTCCTGAATCCTGTCTTATAACGTGTGTGTGACTTTTATTTGTGTGTGTTTGTGTGTGTTTGTGTGTGCGTCCGTGTTGATCAACCTTTATCCATCTCACCCCCATTACCTGAGGCTCTGAGAGGAGGCTTGTAGAGACATGGGCTCTTACTCCGCCTCTTGTCTCTCTGAGCACACACACACGCACACACATGCACACACACACACACATGCACACGGACACACTCAGGGCATGCTGTGTCACCAGCGGCAACGAACAAGCCTTTCACACTGACCCACATAGAGCGAGAGAAGGAGGGAATGAAAGGAGGTAGAGAAATTGGGTTGAGATAGATAGAAATGGGATGATTGAAAGGAGAGAGATAAAGAAACCGAAGTGGAGCAAGAAGCAGAAGAAGAATAGAGCGAGCGTTCATCAGATTGTGCCGAGTGAAGGACGTGCGGCCAGTTAACTGAAGTGTCCTTAACTGTCATCTCCAATGTTTGAGCTCCATGGCAATGAGGCTGTAACATCTGTGTGTCCATATTAAGATTAAGGCTGCCATCTGTAACTTTCTGCACGTTGGAAAAGCAGCTGACAGATCAGCTTGCTGTTTGTCTGTGAAGTTGTTTCACCTCGTCGTCTGTGGTTTTGCAGTGGAAATCTACTGACTGCCGGGGTTCCTGGCACTGTCACCAGAAGAGCTGTAACTCCACATGTTGTAAGTGAATGTCAGGATCCAACGTGACACACCACTGTCAAGCATACGTTACTGATGATGAAGTCAAAACCAAAACGTCAGTGGAAAAGAGAAAAGTGCACACAGAGCGTCAGAAAAATAGACCAGGTCCTATTTCTTCACAGAGCCAGTGTGCTTGTACAAGGAAAACTGAGAACAGTGAAGTCACCACCTTCGTCATCGTTACTATTTTTTTTAATAGTAGTATAATAGTTACGCAATGGTTTTACTGGTTTGGCCCACGTGAGATCAGCTTGGGCTGTATGTGGCCCATAAACTAAAATGAGTCTGACACCCCTGGTCTAAGGAGGGTGAGGCAAATTGGTGATTTCCTCTTCAACTCTCCAACTATTCACAAAGCAGCAAAAAACACCTTTCACTGAGGAGCTACTAGGCTATGAGAAAGTGTTTGTTATTAAACTGTGACCTGTCTGTCTGTGTCGGTGAACGAGGAATCAAATACACAGCAGTGTGAGGAACAAATGGAATTCTAGATTTAGATATGTGTCATGTATTTCATACACGAAACAGACTATTGAACACACATTGTTTTAGATGTATTATTTATGTATTTATTGTCTGTGATTATTTAACATGCACTTAATGAAGCGTCAAACACATTGGGGTCTGCGGAGCACCTTTTCGGTGTGATGAATGTTTCTGTCAGGCGGCTGAGGTTGAGACCATCACTGCTGCTAACCGTATTTTACCGCTGCCAGCTCCTGTGTTACTGAATTGTTTCCATTCGTTGGTGAGTTGATTGAATCTTTATTAAATGGCCTCCATCGAAATACGGATTAAAATGTTTTAGTCTGGATTATGAAACACGACCATTTTTATTATTTGGGAATGTGTATTGATTTCATCAGCACTTCTACATATTATTTCTGGTCACGATGAGACATTTATATCCTCTGAATCATCGTTTTGTTAGTCTGGTACTGTCCAGAATTAAATTCTCTATCAACGTAAAAAAAAAAAAAAAAATCTTCTTGGCCTTTAAATCCCTGTATCAGTCTCTCTGCTGCACAAACATTCAGCTAAATCCCTCTCTTAAAGAGGACTGATAAGTGTGTGTATGTGCGTGTGTGTGTGTGTGTGAGCATGACCTCAAATGCTGTGTGTCTGCATGTGTTTCTCAGGTTTGCCATCTCTTACGCAATGTTCTAAAAATAGAGCAGATTCACCTGTAAGGGGATGAAGGGGGGAAAGAAGACTCAGAGGAGAAGCAGAAAGCGGGGGGCTGTAGAAGAAAGGATGGGGTGGGGAGGGACCCCTTCATTAAGACTATAATACTGGTCATTTACAGGGCAACGTTTTAACCCAATGTCAAGGTGTTTTGCAATGAATACTTTGGGTTGGTTTTAACATTTCAAACCTATAATATCAAGCTGGATTGCACCAGTATACCCAATTTTACCACAACGTTTTGCACTTGAGTGAATCAAGATGAGATTGAGAGACTCCATGAATCCACATTACTTTTAGTAATATTATTTTTTGTCTGAGTTGTGCATCAATATGATGAAGTACCTTCACGTAACTGTCAAAAAGAGACATTTGTGTTGGTATTTTCTCTCTAAGCATGCTCTTCCTCAGTTGAATTTTGAGAAAATGAAGCTTTATTAATGCTTGTTGACTTAAATCTAACCAAAGGAAGGGGAGCGTAGAGGACGGAGGTGAGGTGTAGGGGATCCAGTGTCATAGTTCATTGGACACCACAGCTCCCCACGCTCACTCACCCATTCACAATTGTCTCTTTTGTAAGTAATATCCGTTCATCTATAACCATAAAGTTAATCTCACCACTGCCGTGGCCCTCCTGAAGCCTGATGTATGACCTCAGACCTAATCTGGAACTAAATCGTAACTCTGTATCCTGCCTACGTAAGTTCAACCTTTACCCGAATCAAAAGACACACACACACACACACACATTGTTACCGGCACAGAGCTCCGGTGTCTGGTGTCAGGTCTCCGCTGCCTGTCGGGTTGATTGGAGCGATGACCTCACCCGTGCCTCGGCGTGCAGGGAAGTAACTGTGGGTTGATTCAGTCCCGGAGACGAGGATGTTAGCAACAGAATAAGTGGGAGAAGCTTTGAGAGTGATGATACATGGAGCAGGTGGACGCGGGTGGAGGAGGGGGAGGGGGAAAAAAGTGCGTTGGTTTCACCGGCTCCTTGGCTACAGGTGAGTGATGAGAGCGGATCTGTGTCTTTTAGAACCAGTAGTGAAACCAATCAATGAGATGCTTCTTCACATGACCCAGTCTAAATGTCAGGCTGTTGAATGGCTCTGTCTGTTTCAAGGCTGACTCTGACTTCTTCTGGAAGGATCTGCAGGTGTTCAGCTCCTCTTGGTGCTGAATACGTGTTTATAGTCAATGTCACTGATGACACAAGCGTTTGACTCATACTATAACTGAAGCCAGAGCAGGTCACTTTGGTTCAGCCAGAGTTTACTTGGGTTTAATCAAATAAAGGGTTATTTCACCAAAATACAACATGAAATGTGGATTGGACTGAATCTGTGCCTTTTGGTTTTGACAGGCGAGGTCGTTGAGTTTTATAGTTGTTTGAAAGTTGTTTGAAAACTCTTTGAAGTAACTCGTGAATTTTTGACATTTGCTTGAAACATTTGCTCACAGTTCTGAGATATGCTGCATATGACTCTACTCTCTCAGTATTGTCGCATTTTTGGATGAAGGAGCAAACATCATTTCCCACCCAGTGCTTTGAACCAAACATGAAAAAATGGTTATGAATGTATGAGTAACCACATAGTTCAATTTCTGTTTTTTTCTGTAACCCCCCCCCCCCCCCCACCCCAAAAGAAATTGCAATTTTAGAATTTTCCATTTTCCCTTCATCAAACATTTGCCTGCACAGAGAACGGTTCAACACTAAACCCACACTGGTACAGTTGTGTCTCCTTTGTCAACCAACTTCTTCCCACATATAATCACAGCATCCTCTGCTCCACGAGTCAGAAGATGTTAAATTCAGTTTCCTCCCACTTGCAGCTGCTTTTTCTTTTGTGCAGCTATTACTTTTGTTCTTACTTTGTCATTAATCATAAACGGTGTTGCCCAGCTTTGGCGAGGCACCTAGACGCTGGCTGAATGACTGGCGTGGAGAAGATTGCACCGCTGTAGGCGTGTTACTGTAACCCACCACAAGAAGCCTATATTCTTTCCACCTTAATCACCTGAATGCTACATAAACAGTTCCTACTCCTAGTCGAGGGTTTGCAGATTACGTCATCCTCAGTGTGTAGGCCGTGAAATGAAGACGGTAAATGCTCTGCGTGTGTGTGTGTGTGTGTGTGTGTCCACGCACGGAGCCATCCCACATGGTGTGATGAGCTTTCTGTAAGTAACTGCATTTACAGTTTACTGGTAAAGTTGCACGTCGAGCCGATTCTCCACCAATATAATTACTGGATGAGCTGCCGATGCTCCCGCTGTGCCGTCGTCATGGCAACGCCGACAGCCCACCTCTGCTGCAAGGAAGAAGAGGATTGAGAGGAGCAGTATAAAGAGAGGAGACAAGAAGAAGAAGGAGAGCAGAGGAGGAGCAAAAATGAAGGGGAGGAGGCGATGGGAGGGGATGGCGATGTCGAAGACAAAAAGGCGACGTGAGTGGAAGAAGAGGAAAGAACAGAAGAAAGAGAGTGGAGGAGGGAGAGGAGGGTGATTAGTTCCAGAGATAGTAAAGGGGAAAGGGAGAGAGAGAGAGGAAGAGGAGAGAGTAGGTGGTGTTCTGTGTTCAACTCCACTACTCTGTTCACTTAAATCTCTTCAGCGGAGGCTTTAACACACTAAGTGTCTGTGTCTCTCTCCCTAGCCGACTTGTTGAAGTGTGACAATAGCAGTGCAGACGCCACTCATTTCCAGAGCTGTAAAAATATGTTAGCTTTGGTTGTGCAGATGATGATGATTATTATTATCCATTATTTCAGCTGTTTGACTTTAATTAGCCGACTGAAGCTGGAATTATTCCTGTGCCGAGTCGTTGATCAAACTCTTTTCAGAAGACGGGCTCAAATTGGACACAAAGAGCACCTTTTTATAAAATGTCCTTATAGAATTGCATGTACAAGTTAGTACTCCAACACTCTTGGAAGTCCAGCTGGACTTATAAGACGTCGGGTGACCGCACCAACCTTTGTTTGTAATTTGTCGTTATTTCCCATGAACATCACTTCTCTGCATCTCACCTTTCTTTTTTCTCTGCTCATGTAACACTGCCGTGTCTACAACCAGAGTTTTTACATGTTTTTGACTGGACAAATTATTACGCATGAAGGATTTCAAACAACGTAGAGTAAAGTAGATGCTGCCTTTTACTGCCTTTTTATGTGGACAAATCTACTTAAAATAACTGTGAGGCAAAGTGTCTGTCTGTGTGTGTGTGTGTGTGTTTGTGTGTGTGTGTGTTTGTGTGTTGCAGACCACAGACAAGCTTCACACTGCAGATTTTTTGTGTGTTTAGATTTTAGTAGTGAGCCTTAATGCCTGTGATCCTGTCTGCTTTTAGTAGATTAGGACTCACTCAAATATAGTGTTGGCCTCTGACCCTGCAATGAGACTGTCTGATGCTTGTGTGTTTGCATATTTTAAGTGTGTATTCCCTTGTTTACCTTGTTTCATGATGAGTACGCCGAGTACATCGATGCTGCTGCTGGGTCTTTTTTTAGAAGCTCTGCCTGTTGGCAACAAAACACTCTCAGGTGCACACTCCGTTTCATTATGAATATACAGACACACACACACACACACACATGCAGCCTATTCATTCATATCTGATATGATAATCAGTTTATAATAATCCTTACTGTTCAGACACGGCAATAAGCATCAGGGTTACGTGTGTGTGTTGGAGGTTACATCAGGATCGTATTAATTTCCAGTTTTGGCTGTCATTTCTACTATCATCAACTTAATGGCTAGGAGCAGTCAAATCAGACAGCTTGTAAAGAAAACCCACAGTCGCACTTGTGAACACCAAAAATATCCATTTCAGTAATCCACTGTCAGGGAAAAAACTGTGTGCTCACAACAGAAAGTACCAAAAGTAATGTAAACATTATCCCATGGTTTTCACTTCCTGTTTTCATGTAGATTTTAAAGGTATATTCCAATATTACATACACATAGTAGTGGAAAGTAACCTAAGTACTGTCAAGCATGTAGATTTAACTACTCAAAACATTTCAAATGTGCTCCACCTCAACCAGCTATACCACTATAAACATGTTAATACTTTAGTTATATTCATTAGTATAATGATGTGACACTGACTGAAATACAAGCAAGTAAGTACATTTACACGGTAAATTTGGAATGCTGGTCTTTTAAATAATTGAGTGTATTTATAGTGTGGGATCCCTACTTTTACCTCATGCTTCTTCCACCTCAACACGCATCGTAAAACAAACTCAGAAACAAAACTACAGCAAAGGAGATTAATGATGCACACGAAACCAAGCAAACCACAAACGAGCATCATAGTCTTATACATCAATGTCATACTGTACATGATGATGTCACACTTTCACTTTGGGCCTTTGGTTTCACTTCCAAACAAGTGAAACAAGCTATTATCTGGGCATATAACATGGACCGGCATCATAACGTTAAAAATTCAACACCAGGGAAACATCGTCCATTAACTTTGACCTTGACACTTTGTCCTGGGCTCTGTGCTGTTGTCTGCCCATCAAGTGCAGCTTGATCCGGGATCCACGATGGAGCCAGGTCTCCATAATAATGTGGGCACTAACTATCACCGACCTCCTGTTGCTGGGTTCGCCTGAAGTCTTATTTCATCCGTCTAATGTTTAGTGACCAGGAGCATGCTGGGTAGTGGAGTAGCCTTTTGTCCGGGCTGGGTTGGCGTTTGGTCGGGCGGGTTTGACTACTCTGTGGGTGGTAATCATCTCAAGGTCCATTGCACTTAATCCAGTACCCACACTTCCTTTTCCCATGTTGGTGAGCGTTCTGTCTCATGTCATGTGCTGCAGTGATAAACAACTATATGGTAAGCAGCATACATGTGTTTACTGCTTGTGATCATACTTCATCAAGTCCACCAAAATATACATTCATCAGAATTAATTAGACATTAGACTCAGAAACTTGTTTTGTGTGTGTGTGTGTGTGTGTGTCCTGTTATATGTGGCATAGTCACCATACGTCCTTGCATTTGTGCCGTTGTCACAGACGCAATGCTATTTTTATCCTAAGAGTCGGGTCGTGTGTGTGTGTGTGTGTGTGTGTGTGTGTGTGTGTGTGTAAGGGCGTGTCATCAGGTTACAGTTTGTGTAAGTGGACTCCTCTTTGTCCTGGTTGATAATTTTAGACAGACGGCCACTGAAACTTTCAACGGGGGGTCAGATGCTCCTGTATAGCCTTTTCCACTGACACACACCCACACACACACACACACACACACACACACACACACACACACACATCCCTTCATTCCCATAATTACTGATTCCCTATAAAAGTTGTGCCTTCTAATTAAGTAAATCTGCCTTTTCCAGATCTGCATAAATACGTGGGCACAGGAAAAAAACACAGATGTTTTTTTCCGTTGCCATATTGTGCATACAGAAAAAGTTCACATATACAAAAAAAACATGAATATTTTCGAACAAAGTGACTTGCCCTTTTATGACGGCGAACGGGAAGAGGAAGTATAATGGGCGAGAGTCGGAGACTGAAACATGGAGAGAGAGAGAGAGAGATGACTGCTGACTCATCCTCTGACAGAACAGATCTGTCTCGTCACCCCAAAGTGCTGCTGGCAGTCTCTCCTCCAAGCTGTTCCCACTTCTCCTCCACCAAATAACCCCAGCTTACATGAATCATTAATGT
>CM056841.1:4667765-4692765 GCA_029853015.1 Chelidonichthys spinosus
GGGTTGGGAACAGATGGCAAGCTTCAGGCTCTGAAAGTAGAAGTGCTGTAAACCTAATATTTCTAGTTCTAGGGGGGACTCCTCTGGTTGCATAAAGAAGTCTGGTTGTATAGAAGTCTATGAGAAAATGACTCTTCTTCTCTCTTGATTAATTATCTCAGTGAATTGTTAACATGAGTTTATGGTTTCAATCTCTAGTTTCAAGTCTTCTTCAAAACAGCATGAAGTTAATTCAGTACATTATGGTCCATTTAGAGTCACATAAACCATAAAGCAGGGATGCTTTAGGGCGGGGCTACCTTGTGATTGAAAGCTCATGACCACGCCGTTGTCCGGTCAAGTTTTCCTTGTTTTTGTCTTAGAACTTTACCCTTTCACAGTGTGTTATTTTTCCTTTTCGGTTGCCACCCTCTACCCCTCAAGATGGCGATGGCCAAAATGCAAAACCCTAGTCCACAAACCAGTGGATGACGTCACCATGACTACGTCCACTTCTTATGTACAGATGGAAACCTATGCTCTAACATTATCCTAAAACCCTAAGAGCTGGTCTGTCGGGGAAAGAATTAGGAGCGGTGGTCCATAATTTCCAAACAGTTATTTTTATGCGTTCTTCATGCAGCTGCAGACCAATAAATCAATGTCTTTGAATTGCATTTTTATCAAAGCAGACATGACTTTAATTTCTTCATTAAAATGGAAAGATCGATAGCTTTTAGAACCAGCAGCAGGTAATACTTAATGTCTCCAGCTTTTAAAAGCTGGCAAAGCCCTCCGGTTGGCTGACCTGTGGTCTGCCAGGTGTAGCCGGTCACAAGCCAGGCATTACATAGTGCCATAGAGGTAAAGTTTGTCTTTTTATACATAACAAACTGAACTGAAGTTTCTATAATCTTACTGTGCAGTAGAATCTTGGGATTTCAGTGGAACTGTATGCCACTAACTCATTTCTATTTGGATGTGTTTGGGAGATGTCATGCTTCTTCCACATATCACTCTCTCAAAATTTTGAATTATTCCTAAATTGGGTCATTTTAAACAGGATGCCATGCTCATTCAGATGATTCATGTCTTCAAAGCAGCAGAATAATGACCCGTGGAAACGGAAGGCGGTGAACTTTCACGTTCACCATGAGTATGCAGAGCGTTGTAAAAAGGTTTAAATTACAGGTATTATGGACCCTGTCACCGTCCACACACCTCTCACAAAGAACAACAGCACTTGGAATTGCAAAGCTGAGACATAACCTTTAAACTGACAATTATATAATGACATACCTGAACAATCTGACTGATGGTATGTTAATACAGTACAGCGGGTGCACAAGAAGGCCGAGGTGGAGCTGCAGCAAAAATCCCATCACTATAATGTCCTCCTGTCATAGGTTTAATTAGATGAATATTCAGTATGCAGCATCAGCACTGCATACTTTGAGCTACTTAAAAGGACAACCGCTGTGGAAATGGCTTTGACAAGTCATGGCTGAGATAAATAAGCACATTCCTACCTGTGCTCAGCTGGATGTGATTAACCTTGCGTCATCAAGGAACCACCTGACCGTCTGAAGAGGCTTCAAACTCTGCAAGTCATGTGCTGGAGAAAATGTCTCGACAGGCTAAAACAAGGCAAAACGTGCAAAATGAGATAAACTCAGTTAGATGAAGAAATGGGGTAAAGGTCGTTGATCAACCTGTTGCGTATTCAGTAGATACAAAATAGAGTGGAAGGGGAATATTTGGAATATTAAGTGCACCCTCATTGATGTTGTAAAAGAAATATTTTTGATAATTTAAACTCTTTGTATCTAAGTATCCCCTCATTGATGTTGGAAAGAAAAGTAGTATCCCCTCATGCTTACTAACTATATTATATATTGGTAAGACGATGAGTGTTCAGAAAAATACATTAACCTGTTCCCACAACCCCCGACTAACGTCATGAACTGAACATTGTTAACAGAGTGGCTGTAAATTCCTGTATTGTGTTGCATTTGAACGTGGTTTGAGACTTCTACTATCTGTAGCAGGAGAAAGAACTATGGGTAGATGTTGTCAGATCATGTATTTGAAAAGTACCATATTTACTGAAGGCAAACAGCACTTTTGCGTCTTGAATGTTGACCCATTATTTTTTAATGCAAGTCACATGTGTAACAAATGGCTGGGGTTATTAATTCTTTTCAGTCACAATGTTTCCTCATAAAATAGAATGGCTTTGCTCAATAATTAAAGCAATACTCCAACATTTTGCTTATTTGCATTCTTGCCAAGACTTGGAAGAGATGATCAATACTCTCTTATTATTTGTCTGCATGTTTTTTTAATGTAATTTACAGTTTTATTTCTTATTTATTGTTGTATATGTATTTCATTGTATTCTCTTCACTTACTATTGTTTTTATAATTGATTATTTGATTCATGTTTTCCATGAAATAAAGCACCGTGTAACTTGCTTTGAAATGTGCTCTATTGTGAATGTGTATTATTATTACTATTGCTATAAAGTTTAAAAGGAATAATTCATAATAAGATAGGATGTTGTATATCGTCTGTACTCTGAGCTGTTAGAAGACATTGGTGAGTTTATGCAGACAAGTCTGGACAGGTCTGACTCGGTGTGAGGTTATGTCACCGCCCTCTGTGCTGTGTGTTTGTTTTCTCCTTTAAGAAGTCGGCCCCCCGGAGGAAGTGTGCTGTCTGTAAGATCGTTGTTCACTCTGGCTGCATCGAGCAACTAGAGAAGGTACGACACACACAATTCATCTTCCATTTAACACACACCACACGCTATGATTGGAGACCATTTCATTTCTGTTTGTTTCCTGCAGTTGAACCACGGTTTATGCTTAAGATAAACTGTGGTTTACATAGGAGAGATGCATGTTGGGTAACGTGCACAATGCTGTTCTTCCAAGCGGCACACCTCTACGACAACAGGGAAATAATGACTTATAAAAACGATGATCATTCATTTAAATTAAGCCTTTAAATGCACCTCTGATTGGCATTTTACAGAACGCTGTGCAGATTGAAAAGATAAAAACACAATTAGTGCAACAACCTAATAACAGTGTTGGATTATTTAAATTGCATCTCTGCCCTTATATTTAATATCCCTCCTATCACACCACCCACAGCTGGATATGTGAATATGTAATGCTTTATACCTTTTATCAAACGTAAACGAAACAATATCGTTCAAAAATGCATCGTGTAGGTGATATATGTCTGTATTCCATCTGCTGAATATTCATGTGGTTATATGCCATCCTGGTAAAAAAAAAAAACAACACTTCTTTTTTTAATAAAACCAGCATTATTTGATATTTAGTGCTGATATATATTTTTTTTTTGTCTTTGTGCCTTTTTTTGTCTCTTCAGATCAACTTCAGATGTAAGCCAACGTTCAGAGAGGGAGGGTCCCGCTGCCTCCGAGATGTGAGTGTGTGTGTGTGTGTGTGTGTGTGTGTGTGTGTGTGTGTCTGTTTGTGTGTGTGTTGTGTGAGTAAATATGTATCCTGTTTACACTTTGAAGAGAAAACGTGAACATGATTGGCGTTTCTCCCTCTGACAGCAGAACATATTGAGACATCACTGGGTTCACAGGCGAAGACAGGAGGGGAAATGTAGACAGTGTGGAAAGGTGAGTCCACACACACACACACACACACACCACACCACACACACACACACACACACACACACACACACGTTAACTGGTATTGTTCATACTGACTTACTTCAATGTATTTCTGTCTGTTTCTGCAGAGTTTTCAACAGAAGTTCTTCCACAGTAAAGAAATAATCGCCATCAGTTGTTCCTGGTGTAAACAGGCAGTAAGTAGTTCATCTAAGAAAATATATGTACCTATTTGGTTGAATAAATACTTGGTCAAATGTATTTTACTTGAAATATATGATTTCAAATGTGATAAATATGAGAACGTTTCTGTTCTTCTGTCCCATTTTTTTCTTTTTCTTCCTCCTTTTTTTCTTCTTCCTGTTCTTCTTCTGTTCTTGTTCTTGTTCTTCTTCTTCTTCTTCTTCTTCTTCTTCTTCCCATTTACTATGACTTATCATTTATAATTATGCTATATTGCTGCTATATTCTGTGTTTTATGTTCCACTATATTACTGCTTTTGGATGAAATGACCCTTTTAATAGTCAGAGTTTCAGACAGCTGTGGCCCAGATAAATAAGATCAACTGTGTCTCAGATAGAATTATTGATAAAATATGATAAATAATAACGAGGAGTGTTTTTGTTGCAGTTCCACAATAAGGTGACGTGCTTCATGCTGCACCAGATTGAGGAGCCGTGTTCACTGGGGGCCCACGCTGGAGTCATAGTACCACCCTCCTGGATCATCAAAGTCAGGAAACCACAGGTGCACACACACACACAGACACACACACACACACAGTCTGCTTGTTGATAAAGTTAACTAGCTGTCATTTTGTGACGGTGATGAGAATTGACTTTGTTGGATCTAAATTTAAAACTCTAAAAGAAGGCGTGTGTCCGTGTGTGTTTGTGTGAGGATTTGGCTATGATGTGATATGCAATGACACATGTCTGATCTGTCAGAGGGAACTCTGGGGTTGTGACTCCGTCATCACACACACACACACACACACACACAGACACACACACACGCACATATCCCTCAGTCACATCACATGCTTCATTGCACTTTTAATTACCATCACAAGGGATATGATGGCAGTAAACTAACCATTGAACTGTGTGTGTGTGTGTGTGTGTGTGTTTACCCTAGAGCTCACTTAAGAACTCTGCCAGGAGAAAAAAGCGGACATCTTTCAAACGAAGGGCAAGCAAGAAGGGACTGGATGTGAGTAACACGACGACGGAGAATGAATATTACTGTGGATGTTTATATTAGCTTCCCTGTTTTTTATATTAGGTTCACTTTTCATTTTCCTCTCACCTGATCAGACTAACACGCTTCACTTTCCTGCTCACATGTCTACCCTGACTGAGCACGTTTCAGGGATTTATTCAATAAAAGAAACACCAAGTTACCTGATCAGCATCAATGAGTCCAGATTAGTGTTTGTGAAAATGTATCAGCAGAGAAACCAGCTCATTTAAACCATCAGTAATCTGTTCCATTTGTTTTTTTTTAAATTTAAATTGATCTATTGTTTACATCACTTTTATCATAAGGCTTCCTTTTAATTGTTTTTTAATCAGGCAAATAATCTGTGAGGTTGTGTGTGAGTGTGTACGTGTGTATCATGTCAGGGCGATTATAAACATATGTATTGTGTGTATATATTATACATGATGACATGCTTTATATTTGTGTGTATCGCGTTTTATTTTGTCCTTTGGTCTTATGTTTGATCAAATATTCCACTTGAATGATTTTATTGCTTTATACCTTTCCTATTGAGCATGTTAACAATTATATGTATTATTATTATCAAAAATGATAATAATATTAATATTTCAAAAGGTGAAAACTGTCCATTACAGACTCCACAGTCGTCACATTTAAGAAAGTGGAAAGGTGAAGGCATTTTTATTTGATGAATGATGATTCATTGATGATCAAAATCATCAGGGCTCATTTTCCGTTCATTAACTAATCAAATAATTGACTAATCATTTCAGCATCAAGTATTACATGTAGGGCTGCACCTAACAATTATTTCCATTATCCGTTAAACTGCCAGTCAATGTCTAGCATAATGACTTGATCATTTAGTCGATAAAATGTCAGAAAATAGTGAGAAATATCTCAAAGATATTAATTTTAACATGATATCAAACAGATAAAAGCATGAAATATCCATATTTGAGAGGCTGAAAACTGCATTTTCTGCCATTTTTGCATGAAGAATTACCAAAATGATATCCAAATAGTTAGTCATTTTAGTCAACTAATTGTTGCGTCTCTAATCACATACTTTATTTAGTTTTGCTCATCTTTGTCTTGACTTGTCCCGTCTCTTTCTTTCTTCAGGAGTCTAAATGGCGTCCGTTCATGTTAAAGCCTCTCCCTTCACCTCTCATGAAGCCCATCTTGGTTTTTGTCAATCCCAAGAGTGGAGGCAATCAGGTCAGCAAACTTTAAATGTTTGTTCTTATCTCTTGGATAACCTCTTCTCCTCCTCCTTGGGCTGACGGGCTGAAGCAGGCTCAGTTATAGAAGCTAGAACACGTCAGGAACAAGGATAAATAACCAGCTGGACTGAGGCTCAGTTTGAGGCAGTGAAAACCTTGCATGGCCCTGATCACCTATTCACAGGGCTCTCCTGACTGCTGACCTCAATTAATGTGAATGAAATGGGGACCCACAACACTCTTCTTCACAAACAAGCCAACTTTATTCTAATAACATGCAGCTTTTGCATAAAATATGAATGTGTTATTCCCCATATTCTATAATTGGTGTATTTGAATATTTCTGCATACTGAGGTCCCTAAACACTCTTGAAATTGCATAAATTGGATCCGACGTGAAAGCTGAGACTCTTGAGGGTCCAATTAGCCCCACTTGTATTCATGTGTGATGAAGTTAGTCCCGATGGTAGCCAAATAGTGGGACCATATTTAAAACTTGATGCCTCTGTACAAAATGCCCTGGTGTGTTCATGTGGTGTTTTAAAGGGATTTTTGATCATTTTTATTCATTATTCTGTAACGGTTTCAGCCCCCAAATAGCTGCAACAACGTATTCTACATTAATGAGCATGGGAATGACCACCATGTACATCATATAGTAGACGTTTTACACATTTACACTTTCAACTTTTATCCTTTTCATTAATTCTAATTTCTTTCTTTTTTTTAATCACGACTAGGATCTGAAATTAATCTTCAGGTTCCCAGCTTTCAGATGATCTTACAACAATTCTATGTGGCATCTATCCCCCCCCCCTAAAGAGGGTCTAGTGGGTGCAGAGGAAGGTTACTCACTGTCCTGAACCTTTTACAGAATATACTTATAGTTTCTGTGCATCTGGTTTTTCCAACCAGGATTATTCAGCACCTCTTCCTCTGTGTCCATAAATAATTTACACTGCAGGAATAAAAATAGTGTGACTCTGAATTTTCACAACCTAACAGCCTTTCTACTGAAGACTGTCCGACACGCAAAATCAACATGCATCTTGACATATTGAGATTTTAAATACGTATTTTAATAATTCACACCTCCATTGAGTGCATACGTGCCTCAACAGTGACTGATTTATTTAATGATATCAAATCTTCGTGCTCAGGCTGTTTGAGTTCTGAGTAAGTAATTACAACTTGTGACAACAGAACGTTTGATGATGTCAGTTCAAACAGAATGAATTCTTGTCCGATAATAACTAGAGATAATTTCATTATCATCAGAATGATAGAGTGGGAGCTGCTCCAGGAAAAGCAATGCACTTCTAATAGGGTTTAATGTTGTCCAGTTGTTCGTGTCACGTCAAGGAGCTGGAGGGAGATCCTTACTGTACATGTCTCTCCTTAGGGTGCCAAGGTGTTACAGATGTTCATGTGGATCTTGAACCCTCGACAAGTCTTTGACCTGTCGCAGGGGGGGCTGCGAGAGGCGTAAGTACCCTTCACTTGGGATTGGGTCAGGCTTGTATTAAATTCACCCTCCTCAATATGTTGGGTCAAAGTCAACGTGACATGCTGACTTATGACTGACTTTTGTCCGCTGCTTTATTTAACTAGGGTGTAATTAATGCACTTAACAGAAGTTGTGTTTATAGCCATTATAGTGATACATTTCTACTTATATTTTCATTGTATTGGATGACGTTATTGTCACAATGCACTGCTGGGGGGAAATGCTGTATCTTCTCACTTCAGTTTAAGTCATGATCGTCTTTTATTACTCTTAGCAACACTCTGCTGAAACCTCTCCCTGAAACCTTTTGCTCTGCTTTGTGCACTTTGTGTCGATCGTCAGGTTGGAGTTGTATCGAAAAGTGCCAAATCTGAGGATCCTTGCCTGTGGAGGGGACGGCACGGTAAGTTTCTCGTCTGTTATAATCTATGTCCATGTTTTCTATTGTACATCTCTGCAGCTTATACTTCCTCTGCATGTCTCTCTGAAGGTGGGGTGGGTCCTGTCCGCTCTAGATGAGCTGCAGATGAACCCCCAGCCTCCAGTCGCTGTTCTTCCTCTGGGAACAGGAAATGACCTCGCCAGGACGCTCAACTGGGGTGGTGTGAGTTCCCATCCTTGACTTCTGGGCAGCAGGACGTGGCAGCTCCTCCCTGTTCTCCTTGTTCATTCATTAGTCTGTTGAAGGATTTTTGAGTTTAGGTCGTTTATCTTATTATCTTTGTAGGCTTGTTAGATACAGCTGAGAATAAATCCTGCATATATGTTTGCATATATATATATATATTTATATATATGCATGCAGGTGTCTTTTAAAAGAAAGCAAAAATATGGCGTAGACAAACAGACATAAAATAATGAAAATAAATATATAAATACATATCTGACAAAATAACAAATATTTATATGTTGTTTTAAATCCAATATTTACCTCTCAGACACCTCTGGGAGCGACAGAAATACTCACCCACATTCCAGGAAGTCTACGACAGTGTTCTTCCTGCGTAACTCTTCCTCTAAAGCCCAACGTTTAGCCATTGTCTGACCCCTCCAAGGCCCGACACACCAAGCAAAGATGACAAAGTCAGCCTTTATTTACATCCTGTCTCCGTTCTGCATTAGTGCTGAATGGAACTTTAAAAAGAAAAGCAGAAATGTATCAGTGTTTATCGGAAAGAAATTAGACGGAAGGAAATGAATACTCTACGGAAAATGATCAGCTCTTTTTTTATTTGTCCAGTTCCAACTTTACCATTCAGGTTGATCTTCACCGCTGTTAAAGCTTTTGCTTCATATCTTGTTCTTGTTTGTCTTTAAGGGGCCAGGTGTCAGAAACCTGTAAAATTCAAATTCATTCTTCATATACGAGCAAAGTTTGGGCTCCTGCAGTTTGTAACTAAAGTGCAGGTATTACATAACTGTACTGCAACATAGGAGAAGAGGCCTTTACAAGCACCCACATTCTTTGATTAGGCTTTTCTTTGGACCAGTTATGTGGGCTTTTCGAGATAATAATACATCAAATACATGAGTCAAAAGTCTGAGTCAAACCTGAACTGTTTTTAGTTATTTTTCTGATGCTATCAAATGGTTTCTCATTCATTTGGAAAATATCATCTCAAAATCTATTTAAAAATTGATTTTTTTGCATCAACTGTATTTCCTTTTTAATGTGTTTATATGTTTTCCATGAACTGGCCTCGTTTCATTTTTGCGTGATATTTGATTCAACATAGTTTTGGGAAGACCTGTTCCGTGGTGCAATCTGTGCATGGTGAACGATGCAAGGACACACACATGACTTTGACTTGATTGACTTGAGTACAAAGCAGAACAAGTCCAGATACAGAGAGCGATAGATGAACAAGACGGAGCTGAACATTCATATCCACCATGTGTGTAATTAGTGTGTCCTCTTGTCCTCTACCTCGTAGATGTTTCTGACTGCAGGGCTTTTTGTCACTGTTAACATCCTTTCCTCTTTAGTTTTCCTTTTGCTCCATTCTCCTTGTTTCCTTTCCTCTCCTTTCCTTTGGCCCCTTCTCCTTTCCTGCTCTTGACATTGCTTCCTTTTCCTTCCCTCTCCTTTCATTTCCCATCCTTAAAATTCCTTTCCTCTACTTTCCTTTCCTTCCTTCCCTTGTCCTCTCCTTTTTTGCCTCCTTCTCCTTCCTTTTCCTCTGTTCCTTTTCCTTCCCCCTCCTTTCCTTCTCTCTTCCCTTCCTGACACTCGATAGTGTTAGTCATCGCGCCGGCGGCCTCGCCTCTCTGTGTGAGTGTGAATGACCCTGTGACTTGACTGTTTGTGTGTGCGTGTGTGTGTGTGTGTGTGTGTGTGTGTGTGTGTGTGTGTGCGTGTGCGTGTGTGTGTGCGTGCGTGTGTGCGTGCGTGTGTGTGTCCTCGTACTCTGATTTCTTGACAGAAAATAAAAAGCAGGTGACACAGAGACAAAATACCCTCCATTAGGGAGACCTGGCCTGAATGACTAATGTGATGGAGTGTACACCAGGGAGACGTGGATTGATGGTAGGATGAAAGGGAGGAGTAAGGTGTGTGTGTTATCTGTAAAATCCACTCATTTATGCAGGAGGTCTGGTATGTGTCTGTGCTCTTGTGTCAGAGCCTCAATGACCACTTAATGAGAGCCAATCATCATTACATGCTCTCTCTGTCTGTCTATTCCTCTCTTTCTTTCCCTTGTGTGTGTGTGTGTGTGTGTGTGTGTGTGTGTGTGTGTGTGTGTGTGTGTGTGTGTGTGTGTGTGTGTGTGTGTGTGTGTGTGTGTGTGTGTGTGTGTGTGTGTGTGTGTGTGTTTGTGTGTATGTGTGTGTGTGTGTGTGTGTGTGTGTGTGTGTGTTGCAGTCTTATCAGCAGATAGATAAGAAGGGAGAGAGAATTTGCCGGTTCAACAGATGAAAAGAGGCTTAGAGGCCTTAATTTGGCTACAGATGAAATCATCTTTTTACCTCCTTTGTCCTTCTCTCCACAATATCATTCCTGTGTATATCTCTGCTTTCCATTTTCGGTTCTCCTGCTGTACATTCCCGACTTTCTTCTTATTCTTCTACGTTTTCCTCTTCCTTTCCTGTTTGGTCGTCTCGTGTCTTTCCTTGAAACCTTTTATACGCAAGATTTGATTTAATGACTTGTCTGAATTTGTCCTTTTTTATGATCTTAGTTTTTGTGTCATCTTTTATTGTCTGTAACTATAAAGCCGGACAGGAGCCAGCCAATAGGCCTGTTCTAAAGGGTACATGCTCCTGTAATGGAAAATTGTATTTCTGTTATTTCTTTTAACCAACAACTTGCCATGATTAGGCACGAGTAACCATAACGATAATAACAATGATAAAGGAAACGCCTATTATTCTCATTTGATAATGATATTTATAACAATAACACCGTCAGCTTTGTCATGGTGACAACAAAGTTTGAAAAGTCAATGCATACTTGATACTTGTACTACCAGCAACAGTCAAGACAATCACATTTTGATAGTGTAAGCTGATTATTAATAATGGTAGTAATAAAGTAGAGTATGTTCATCGTTTATTATAATTGCTTTTACGGCTTCATCACCTTGAGCATCCACTTCTGATGGTTGAAACAGCAGTCGTCAAAAGAATCTCCCATCATGGTCCACTTATAGCTGTTCTGGAGCTTTTGATCGTGTCACAGAATCTTCTTCTGCAGATGAAATTGCTCACTTGTGTCAAAATCATAGATGTTCACATTTCCGTTCTTCTGAGCACTTGAAGGACTTGAAGTTGAGATTAGAGTTCATTCTTGACCGTGGAAACAGCAGATGATTTAACACATCTCACCACATGTTCTGTCATGTCATCTATATGAAATTCTTCTGGATTGGAAACATCGGCTCAATGCTGTAACTCCTGACTGTATATGTAATGTAAATCAAATTCCCTCCGTCTCTGTCTGCAGGGTTACACAGACGAGCCGGTGTCCAAGGTTTTGTGTCATGTGGAGGACGGTTCGGTGGTGCAGCTGGACCGGTGGAACCTTTTAGTAGAGAAAGGTGCTGCACAGCCAGCGGAGGGCATGCAGAAGGTCAGACTTCAGCTCAGCTCGGGTGTATGGGCGTGTTGTTGGGACCCTTAAAGCTTCACCTTTCATTTGAGGGTTGATGCTTGGTTAGAATACATTAAAAACACTTTTTTTGCAGAACTTTAGTCAGAATCTTTCAGGAAGTAGAAGAAGGGCACATTGCATTACGTTCTCCCAGTGTATTTCCTGCAGCCATCTAACCAGCACGTTATTTCTTCTTGTGCACTTCCTCCCTGCAGTATTTCACTCTGTTAAACTGAAGAATGTGCTTGTTGCAAAGTAACTGAAAGCATCAGCAGTGATCCACACTGACACTGCTAACTTCAGTGACATCCAATAACGTATATGTAGCCTGCCTCTTAGTTAAAGTCTCCAATCTAATTCACCCATGCAAACCTTGAACCTCGAAACAAGAGAAGCAGGAAGTGATCTCTTTAAGTTAGCAGTAACTTATCTTCGCACAAAAGTGCTGTCGGAAAATCAGCTAATTCCCTTTCAACTGAAACACCTTGCTTTTTTCATAAAGATTGGACAGGTCACATGTGAGGGTCAAAAGCAAGTGGCAAAAGATACCCGTTTGTCTGGTTGAGGTAAACATGTATATAGAAGATGAGTGTGGAGGAATACATGTGTGCACTGAAGATGCAAACTTTGATTTAACCATATCGTGGTATATAGTAGGGCATTATGAGAGACACTGGAATGTACTGTCCATTATGCATGAATGCCTTAAAGGGGTAGTTCAAATTTGAAGTAGTGTTGTATGAGGTACTTATCCATAGTCACTGTGTTACCAACAGTAGGTGGCGCTCAGCACACCCCCAGTTTGGGGAAACATCCAGGAATACCAGTCCAGGATGCTGCGTGTTCGGGAGCAGCAGTCAAACGTATTTAACACACCTAAAAAACTATATCAGTTGATATAAAGTATACCAAAGCCTTTATATCTATCTACACTCTCTTCAAAGCAACCATTCCATTGAGAAAAACAATCATTTTAGCCTGCAGAATGTGGAATTTGCTGGTGTGTTTCTCTCAAAGGAGTGTTGTGGCTTTGAAGAGAGCAAAGAGAGTTCCCCGTTGAAAAGGGCTGTCTGAAGGCAAGGTAAAATGATGAAAATGATCTAAATATAGTGTGCACTTCAACTGACATTCATTTTGTAGCTGTCTAAAATGTGTTTTGCTGAGGCCCTCGTCCACAGTACAGTGCTTTGCTCCCATACTCCTGGCTATTTCTCCAAACTGGGGGCGTGCCGTCCACCATCTACTGTATATAACACACTGATTATGGACCTCACATAAACTCCTCTTCAATAAAAAATCAGATCTACCCCTTGCCATAGAATTGTAGTGCATGCAAACATACTCACTTTAATATTTGTGTCCTCAGCTGCCTCTGAATGTTTTCAACAACTACTTCAGCCTGGGCTTCGACGCTCATGTAACCCTGGAGTTCCATGAATCCAGAGGTCGGTGGGATCTATTTTAATGCATTTTTTTTTCACATTTCATCCTGTATTAACTGTTTATATTCCATAAAGTCCTTCGTGCTCCACTGAAAGATGAGCAGCACCAAATCAAATATTTAAAAAGGAGCATTCATGCATGCAGATATGAGTCAGATTTTCTCACAGTCTTATTCTACGCCTCTGTGTTGTTTTGCAACATATTTTTGATGTATTCTCCTTTTCTGCTTCTCTGATTGTGTCTTTCCAGAGGCCAACCCTGAAAAGTTTAACAGTCGCTTCCGCAACAAGATGTTCTATGCAGGAGTGAGTGTCCCACTTGACTTATTACACACTCGGAAACTCATTTAGCCCAAACTTTTCTGGTTTCAACGGCTCTCTCTGTTTGGCTTAATGAGACACAAAGAAAGAAACATTCTGCAAGAATGATGGCTGAGAGGAAAGCAGCGTCAGAGTGAAGGAAGGGAATTAGGGAGAAGACACGAGGCTAAGGAGAGACGAAGCAACTGGAAGACAAGAAACCAGGAAATATAGATGAAGGGAAAATAGACAAACTACTAGCTGTAAGAGGGAGGCGGTTGGGATAAAGCAGGCTGTGTCTCTCAGTCTTATTGTCACCCATAGATAATTATACTCCTAAATCCTATTGGAAGTGATGTTATCTTGCTGCCATGCAATGCCAAACCTAATTGCAGTGACTAGTCATGTTCGATTAATAATGAACTGTGTCTAGAGCAATCTGAATACCATGCACTTTAGTAAAAACGTGTCATTGTTTGTAATAATAATGCATTTAAACACATATAATATTGTTTTTAGATTATTTGAATAGAAATCAGACGCTCCTATTTATTTCCAGCTTCTTTTTTTGGTCCAGTTCAAATCTAAAGCTTGAAAGAGAACTTTTTGAAACCTGCAGATATCCTGTAAAGGGTGAGAGATGAAGAATAAATGATGGGTGGGATTTGGAGAGGAAGCATGCAGGGGAGTCATCTCTTTTTAATGAGGGAAATGTAATGAACTGTAATTCTGTTTGAATGGGTCCTTTTCTGTGTGTGTGTGTGTGTGTGTGTGTGTGTGTGTGTGTCAGGCTGCGTTCTCAGATTTCCTCCAGAGAAGCTCGAGGGATTTGTCCAAGCACGTCAGAGTGGTGGTGAGTGTGAACACGCTCTCTCTCTCCTGATCTGTATCGGTTTCCATGTCGGCATGTCTGGGCAGCAGGTCGGCCGGGTGATTAAATAGACCGTCCTTCATCTCCTCTTTTAACATCCACCATGCTGAAGTTTCCTTCAGCAAGACAATAAACCCTTACCAGTCACCGAAGAAACACTTGTTTTCTTGATACGTTGTCTACAAAATGACAGAAAATACTAACAATTCACAAAGCCAAATGTAAGCAATCAGCCAATTTAGGATTTCTGTTAAACTGTTATGGGAGCAGTAACCTTAACTGGTTATGTTAGCAAAGGATCATCCCAGGCTAAGGCTGCTGATCATCTATAAAAAGGCTCAGTCATTTCTTTAAAAAGCTGGTCATTGTAGTTCTTAGGAATCGTTACTCTAGAGTAGCCGAAGAGGTTCTCGTGCATTTGTTGGGGACTATTTTCAGTGGCGGATTAATCCAAATTTGGTGCAAATAAACTACTGTGTGTTGATGTTGATGAAGGAACATGTCACACAGTGCAACAGTGTGGCTCATTGGTGTGTTTCCATTTCTCCTGAAAGGAAAATACATTTAGTTAATCATTCATTCATTTAGTTAACATTCAAGTTAAAATGGGCTTCAGAAATATATAATGTATTGTTTTATTGAAATAAAAGGCGTCACGTCGACTTTTCTGTGATGTTTTCAATGTTAACGTTTAATGTATTTCTGTCACGACTTGTTTTATATAAAGTAAATTGATTGAATTAGCCAGTTCTGTCGAATTAGCCAGTTCTTACAAACAATGTAAGGTTATGTCACTGAGTGAAAGTCCAGGATGAAGCTGGAGAAGCAGCTATCCAGGATATTTAAAGTGTGAAAACTGTGTCACTGTGGCTTCTTAAGTCTTAATAGATTTTGGACAATAATGGAGCTCTGTGGAACAGACTAAGAAGAGATGTCACAGAGAATAACTGTTTGTATTCATTGTTGGTTTTGCTGTTTTCATGGAATTTGTCTACAGTCAGAAAAATGTGAGAATATCACATTTCACTGAAGATTTCATTTAGCTGAACAATAGAAAATATTCTGCGT
This sequence comes from Chelidonichthys spinosus, assembly GCA_029853015.1. NCBI lineage: Eukaryota > Metazoa > Chordata > Actinopteri > Perciformes > Triglidae > Chelidonichthys > Chelidonichthys spinosus. Next base: position 4,683,136 of record CM056841.1, read on the forward strand.
TGCTGGCGTCCTTGATGATACATTCATACATTCAGACGACACATCAAGTGGTCTATTCCTTCTCCTTGTTGCTGCAACAACACCTCCAGTGTGCTCTGGAGTCTGACTACACTTTGACCCGTATGAATGACTTCCCACCACTTCACAACAGCAGGTTTCAGAGAGAGCATTCAAAGTGAGGATGGAAACGGAGGACGGAGAGTGAAGCTCAATGAGACCTCTAATGGAGGAACTGATGGTATAAAACTGTTTTGGACAGCTGGTCAAAGACACAAATGATGATTTTCACTTTGTCTCCGTGTCTGTAACTAAATCACTTCCTGGCTTCAACTGGCTGCCACAACAACTTCCAGTCAGGATTTCGACCTTTTCATAGCACCGAGACGGCCCTTATTAAAGTTGTAAATGACATCCGTCTTAACACAGACTCTGGCAAAACTTCAATATTAATGCTACTAGACCTCAGTGCTGCATTTGACACTGTCGACCACTCAATACTCTTGGACAGGTTGGAAAACTGGGTGGGGCTCTCAGGCACAGTCTTAAACTGGTTCAAGTCATATCTACAAGATAGGAACTATTTTGTTTCCATTGGCGACTTTGTATCAGAACCTACCAATGTAACGTGTGGAGTCCCCCAAGGTTCAATCTTGGGGCCGACTTTATTCAACATCTACATGCTCCCACTAGGACAAATCATGCAAAATAATAACATTGACCACCATTGCTATGCCGATGACACACAAATCTATGTAGCACTATCACCAAACGACTCTCGCCCCATAGATCTTCTGTGCCAGTGCATTGAGCAAGTCAAAGACTGGATGTGCCAAAACTTCCTACAACTAAATGAGGACAAAACTGAGATAATTGTTTTTGGTGCTAAAAAAGAAAGGTTTAAAGTAATTCAACACCTTCACTCTCTGTCCCTGAAAACCTCAACCAAAGCCAGAAATCTTGGGGTTATTATGGATTCTGATCTACATTTCGACAGTCACGTTAAATCAGTAACAAAATCAGCCTACTATCACCTAAAAAATGTAGCAAGACTTAGAGGGCTCATGTCAGCTCAAGACTTAGAAAAACTTGTACATGCCTTTATTACTAGAAGGCTAGACTACTGTAATGGTCTCCTTGCAGGTCTTCTGAAAAAAACTGTCAGGCAGCTACAGCTTGTTCAGAACGCTGCTGCTAGAGTTCTTACAAAGACCAAAAAATGTGAGCACATTACACCAATTCTTAAATCCTTACATTGGCTCCCTGTATGTCAGAGGATTGATTTCAAAATCCTCCTGCTCACATATAAATCACTACATGGTCTAGGACCGAAGTATATCACTGATATGCTCCCACTACATAAGCCCTCTAGACCACTAAGATCTTCTGAGACCAATCTGTTAGTGATTCCCAGAGTAAACAACAATCACGGGAGAGCATCATTTAGTCACTATGCAACAAATGGCTGGAATAAACTTCCTGAAGATGTAAGACTTGCCCCAACTCTGACCACTTTTAAAACTAGACTGAAAACTTTTATGTTCACCATAGCTTTCTGCTAAATCTTTTAATGTCTGCACTGTTTTTAATTATTGCAAATATGTTTTTATTCTATTTTATTTCTGTAATGCATTTTTAAAATTTTTATTATTTTCTTTTAATTCTTCTATTTTTCTTTTCTTTTTTTCTTCTCACTTTGTTTTATGATGTGAAGCACATTGAGTCTGCCTTGTCTATGAAATGTGCTATACAAATAAAGTTGCCTTGCCTTGCCTTGCCTTGTCTTAGGCTGCTGATCATCTATAAAAAGGCTCAGTCATTTCTTTAAAAAGCTGGTCATTGTAGTTCTTAGGAATCGTTACTCTAGAGTAGCCGAAGAGGTTCTCGTGCATTTGTTGGGGACTATTTTCAGTGGCGGATTAATCCAAATTTGGTGCAAATAAACTACTGTGTGTTGATGTTGATGAAGGAACATGTCACACAGTGCAGCAGTGTGGCTCATTGGTGTGTTTCCATTTCTCCTGAAAGGAAAAATCCATTTAGTTAATCATTCATTCATTTAGTTTACGTTCAAGTTAAAATGGGCTTCAGAAATATATAATGTATTGTTTTATTGAAATAAAAGGCGTCACGTCGACTTTTCTGTGATGTTTTCAATGTTAACGTTTAATGTATTTCTGTCACGACTTGTTTTATATAAAGTAAATTGATTGAATTAGCCAGTTCTGTCAAACGTGTAAGGTTATGTCACTGAGTGAAAGTCCAGGATGAAGCTGGAGAAGCAGCTATCCAGGATATTTAAAGTGTGAAAACTGTGTCACTGTGGCTTCTTAAGTCTTAATAGATTTTGGACAATAATGGAGCTCTGTGGAACAGACTAAGAAGAGATGTCACAGAGAATAACTGTTAGTATTCATTGTTGGTTTTGCTGTTTTCTGATGTGAGAATATCACATTTCACTGAAGATTTTATTTAGCTGAACAATAGAAAATATTCTGCGTTGCTGGCATCCTTGATGATACATTCATACATTCAGACGACACATCAAGTGGTCTATTCCTTCTCCTTGTTGGTGCAACAACACCTCCAGTGTGCTCTGGAGTCTGACGTGCACTTTGACCCGTATGAATGACTTCCCACCACTTCACAACAGCAGGTTTCAGAGAGAGCATTCAAAGTGAGGATGGAAACTGAGGACGGAGAGTGAAGCTCAATGAGACCTCTAATGGAGGAGCTGATGGTATAAAACTGTTTTGGACAGCTGGTCAAAGACACAAATGATGATTTTCACTTTGTCTCCGTGTCTGTAACTAAATCACTTCCTGGCTTCAACTGGCTGCCACAACAACTTCCAGTCAGGATTTCGACCTTTTCATAGCACCGAGACGGCCCTTATTAAAGTTGTAAATGACATCCGTCTTAACACAGACTCTGGCAAAACTTCAATATTAATGCTACTAGACCTCAGTGCTGCATTTGACACTGTCGACCACTCAATACTCTTGGACAGGTTGGAAAACTGGGTGGGGCTCTCAGGCACAGTCTTAAACTGGTTCAAGTCATATCTACAAGATAGGAACTATTTTGTTTCCATTGGCGACTTTGTATCAGAACCTACCAATGTAACGTGTGGAGTCCCCCAAGGTTCAATCTTGGGGCCGACTTTATTCAACATCTACATGCTCCCACTAGGACAAATCATGCAAAATAATAACATTGACCACCATTGCTATGCCGATGACACACAAATCTATGTAGCACTATCACCAAACGACTCTCGCCCCATAGATCTTCTGTGCCAGTGCATTGAGCAAGTCAAAGACTGGATGTGCCAAAACTTCCTACAACTAAATGAGGACAAAACTGAGATAATTGTTTTTGGTGCTAAAAAAGAAAGGTTTAAAGTAATTCAACACCTTCACTCTCTGTCCCTGAAAACCTCAACCAAAGCCAGAAATCTTGGGGTTATTATGGATTCTGATCTACATTTCGACAGTCACGTTAAATCAGTAACAAAATCAGCCTACTATCACCTAAAAAATGTAGCAAGACTTAGAGGGCTCATGTCAGCTCAAGACTTAGAAAAACTTGTACATGCCTTTATTACTAGAAGGCTAGACTACTGTAATGGTCTCCTTGCAGGTCTTCTGAAAAAAACTGTCAGGCAGCTACAGCTTGTTCAGAACGCTGCTGCTAGAGTTCTTACAAAGACCAAAAAATGTGAGCACATTACACCAATTCTTAAATCCTTACATTGGCTCCCTGTATGTCAGAGGATTGATTTCAAAATCCTCCTGCTCACATATAAATCACTACATGGTCTAGGACCGAAGTATATCACTGATATGCTCCCACTACATAAGCCCTCTAGACCACTAAGATCTTCTGAGACCAATCTGTTAGTGATTCCCAGAGTAAACAACAATCACGGGAGAGCATCATTTAGTCACTATGCAACAAATGGCTGGAATAAACTTCCTGAAGATGTAAGACTTGCCCCAACTCTGACCACTTTTAAAACTAGACTGAAAACTTTTATGTTCACCATAGCTTTCTGCTAAATCTTTTAATGTCTGCACTGTTTTTAATTATTGCAAATATGTTTTTATTCTATTTTATTTCTGTAATGCATTTTTAAAATTTTTATTATTTTCTTTTAATTCTTCTATTTTTCTTTTCTTTTTTTCTTCTCACTTTGTTTTATGATGTGAAGCACATTGAGTCTGCCTTGTCTATGAAATGTGCTATACAAATAAAGTTGCCTTGCCTTGCCTTGCCTTGTCTTCCTCAGTGTGATGGTACCGATCTAACTCAGAAGATCCAGGAGCTGAAGTTTCAGTGCATTGTGTTCCTGAACATTCCCAGGTAGGTGAACATACTGCTTTATGACCATGCAGAGTTGGGTTGAATGGACTGATATTTGCCATGAGTAATTAGCTTTGTTGACTGGATGTCGCACATTTAAAACATGTTGGGTGTGTAGGTACTGTGCTGGCACCATGCCGTGGGGAAACACAGGCGACCACCGGGACTTTGAACCTCAGCGCCATGACGACGGCTGCATCGAGGTCATCGGCTTCACTATGGCCTCGTTGGTGAGTATTAAAAAAAAGCTGAATAAAGCAGAAGCGTTTTGGAAAAAGAAGCAGTGTGGTACGTTTCAGTGAGAGCAACACTTTGCTGTAAGTCTTCCTCTTGTCCACCAGGCGGCGCTACAGGTTGGCGGTCACGGAGATAGATTGCACCAGTGCAGAGAAGTCGTCCTGACTACCTTCAAGACCGTCCCTGTTCAGGTGAGTACACTTGGCAAAGTATTAGACTGTTGAGTTATTTTACTGTGTTGTCAAATACATTTTAGAGCTTTTACAGCAGAAGAAACATACAACAAAGGTCAGATTTAAACAGTGTTCATCATGCTTTAAAAGGTCCATACAGCATGAGGACTTGGGCATGTGCATTTAGCCATCCAGCTTTAAAAAAGACTATTAATAATAATAGAAACGCAACCTGTATCTTATTTTCACTGCAGTGAAACTGCAACGATTTCAAGGCTTTTGTCTGTTTACCAAGTTTCACACGATATGTCAGGAAAATGAAAATGGAAAGCAAACAAGATAAAGAAAAGAGGGACCCACGCATAGAAAAATAATGGTATGGCACTACTAGAAGTCTAAAACTCTCCAGGGAACCTTTATATTAGCAAACAATGAGCAATAAAACATAAAAAGGACTTCAATCTAAATCACAGAGACATTTCTCTTGAGGGGGACCATTAAACCTCTCTGTTCTATCACATACCTAGTGGTAATATACACATGAGGTCTTTTGCTTAAATTCTGCTTCCCTTCAGACTCCATACGGAAATGAAATGCACATTATGTAATTTTTTTTTTGCCACAAGGGGTCTCTCAATAATAACAAAAGACGTTATTAAAAAGTTATACAAAGTTTGCTGCCATGGTGAAGTAGCGTGGGATCATGGGAGTTGATGATTGTCTTCATTGCAGTCAGCTTCTCCCAGTCAGGATTCCTTGGTGTTCAGGAGGTGTTTATTCTCCACAGAGATGTATGAAACTGCTGATTAAAACCAGTAAAAACACTGAATAAGGCAGCTTCACGTTAAAAATAGGTGTTACCCGACGCTGTTGAGCGGACACAGGATGTCCTGGAGGGGACGAGCTGCCGCTAACTCAGCTTGCCTCTCTTCTAGACGTCCGATTACTTAGATCCTGCATCCGGTTAAAAACCACCAAGATCTAAAAGGTGTATCATAAAAACGTGGATTAAACCTGGTTGATTCATGGCAGCTTCTGGCACATGCATGCACAAAGAGGATACCACTGACAGGCAACCTAAAACAGACTCAACAAAATACATGTGATAGGTTTAGTAGACATTTAAATTAAAAAACGTTACATACTGTACCTTTAAATCATATAAAAGCATGTTTATTTCCCTCAAACCCAGCAACAGAAAGGGTATTGTATCTAATAAGTATTGTATTCAAAGTGATACTGAAAGTGAAGCGTTCTCCCTCTCCTGTCTCCGTGTGAACGCAGGTGGACGGCGAGCCGTGTCGGCTGGCTCCCTCCACCCTCCGCATCTCCCTCCGAAATCAGGCCAACATGGTCCAGAAGAGCAAGAGACGCACCTCTGTGCCCCTGCTCAACGAGTGAGTCGCACACACACACACACACACACACACACAGATAGAGGAAGTAGGCCAGCAGTATTGTAAAAGCCCGGGTTGCACTGAGTGAGTCATACAATCTGTTTAGTGGGAGCTGAAATTCACTCCTCTCCATGTCCCGCATCTCCCTTTGGCTCGCCAAAGCACAATCAAAGGAGGGACGTGTGTGTTCAATTTAATCAAAACAAAAGCTCCGGGGAGGTCTCCAGTCGCACACTGACATGTTATACCGTGCGGTCGTGTCAGCCGAGAAGGAGAACAAAAGGAGACATTTATTGATTTCTCTCCGGGCTGAAGCAGCAGGGCCGTATAGTGGTCGCCTGTAGTGGTTGGGGAAGCACTCGGATCCATTCCTCCAATAAAAGAGAAATATAGATATAATAATAATATAATAGAAATACCACAGTCTAAATATACTCCATTATAGTCCAGAAATCCAAATGTTACTTAACGGTACGGTGTGTTGGATTTGGCAGCATCTACTGTTGAATCTACTGATGAATATCCCTCCACTCACTCCTCCTTTACAAGACTGTGGTAACGTGAGTTTGGGAGTGTAAAACCGTGGTAACGCCTCGTTACCGTGGTGACACGACTTCAGGAGCAGCTGAAGTCATGGCGGCCGGTGCTGCTACAGTTTTGCACTCCGCCGGCTCACACTGCCGTCATTTCACAAGAATGTGGGAGAACGACGGTGGCCACCTTAAAAATGGAGAACTCGCTGTGAGCTGTAACTGGTTTGTCCGTTCTGGGCTACTGTAGAAACATGGCGGTGCAACATGGCGGACTCATTCTTGCTTAATGACCTGAAAGTGTCCACGGAGTCGGCCATGTTGCCCCGCCAGGCTTCCACAGTGGAGCTGCACTAACTCCTGTCTCTGCTCGGTGTTCTGCTCTGCTAGTGTGCTATCAATGTTTGTCTACTTACCTCTGGGCTTTTCTCCGTCTCTCCCTCCTCTTCTATTGGCCGACACTGAAATCTTTTTGATTATTTATTATTTTCATTTGTTTACCTTCTCTCCCCTTCTTCCTTTGTTTTCTTCCTCTCCTCTTCTTCATTTCATTTGTTTTCTACTTCTCCTGCCCTGTCTCCTCCCCATTTCATTTTCTCTCCTCCTCCTCCTCTCTTTTTCTCCTCATCCTGTCTCCCCTCCTGTCCTCTCATTTCCTTGTCTCCTCCTTATATATCCTAATCTCTAACATGTTTCTCCCCGTCTCCTCTCCGCCATACATCCCTCCTTTCCCCACTCCTTCTCCCTCTCATCTCCTCTCCTCTCTACATATGCTCCTCTCCTCCATACGTTCCTCCTCTCTTCTGTGTGTGTGTGTGTGTGTGTGTGTGTGTGTGTGTGTGTGTGTGTGTGTGGCCGTAGTATTCAGAAGGTGTGTGCAGCTGATCTGCGCCGCCTCTCTGCTCCCCCCGACTCCTTCTCTGTGTAAGTACCTGAGCCCTCTGTCACTGAGTGTCACTGTGTTTGTGGATGAGTCGCTGCTGTTGTTCGACGTTTGTCTGTTTGGGTTCAACAATATTCCACTCATGATGCTGAAGCCCGTCGGTGGTTTCAATGTCTAGATGTTTTATATGATGCAGTTTGACAGAAACAAACACTTTAGCATTTTACGCTTTGCAACTATTCGATTCCCTATTTTGTCCTGCGTCACATCAATACATTTCCATAAATACATAAATGACATGTGTATTTGGAAAATACCTTTGAATACTAATTTTAGGGCTTAAAAATCAATTAAGTGATCAAGTATTGAGTTTGATGAATCATTTAGTCAATAGAAGTCTATAGAATAGCAGACATTTAACACATTTCCCATCACAGGTCTCCAGAGCCTAAGGTGACATCCATACGTTTGTAAAAAATAACATTTATACTCGGTATATTGTTGGGCCTACATTAAACGCCTCACTTTCCTTGAAGGTATTAAATACTGACACTCAGTAAACACTCGCAGCATTTGCTTCGAAAAACTAAAGATTTGTTGAACCCAAGTTGAGTCGTATCATGTTAAATGTGTTTTTGTTAGAGAAGTGTGTGTGTGTGTGTGTGTGTGTGTGTGTGTGGTGTGTATGTGTGTGTGTGGCTGCATGCTGAGGCCTCTCCACTTCTAAATGTGCTTCTGCCTCTCGTCTCCATGTTTTTACCGCTGTAGTCCCTTTACCTTTAATTTCACCCTGAGCTTATGATATTAAACCTGCACCCCTCCTTGGCTCTCACTTGATGTCCACTCCCCCCCCCCTCCCCCCCCCCCACACCACACCACCCTTAAGATAACTGCTTTCATCACTTTGCTTCGGCTGTGAGTGAGGAGAACAAAAAGCATTAATTTGACACCCTTTTCTGTTGCTCTTACTTTCCAGGTAAGAGTTTGAGCTTTTGAGGCCGGGTAGATGGGTCATTTTGCCGACAGTTGCTATGTGACCAACAGTGTTATCTCATCGTCGTGTTGTCCATCACCCACCCGTTTTCTGGCGTCAGTGTTCAACCTCCATCCTCGCTGAAGGCAACATCCCCCACAAACATTGACTTAGAAATGTGTTGGCCCGCCTCAAACTCAAACACAGATTCATGGTCATGTTGCAGACGGATAGCAGAGCCTTCTATCTTTACCGTGATCAGCTAAACGTTCACAACTTCACCTCAGTTGGAAAAACAAGCAAATTCACTATCATTATGCTGCAAAAGGCTGTGTGTATATGTATGTGTGTGTGTGTGTCCTTATCTTCATCTGAATTGTGTGTGTTGGTGTGTGTGCGCATGTGTACATGCACTTGTGTGTGTGTTCTTCCAGTCCTCACGCAGTTCCAGATCGCCTCCGTCTTCGAGTGAATCGGATCAGCCTCCAGGAGTACGACAGACTGCAGTACGACAAAGAACGACTCCGAGACATCTGTAAGCATCCCGGTGCTTCTCAGCCTTACGGGCTGGTTTGTGTGGAGAGGTCACTCGGAATTATTAGCGTGACTCTGCGGAGCATCTTTCAACCAACGGGTTTAAACGTTACCGTCTCTCACCAGTATCTTGTTCCCGGATGATTTATTTTGAGTGAAATAGCTCTACAAACCCACAGCAGACAGACAGACAGAGACTGAGGGGACAGTGGCTCAGGAGGTCCTCCTTTAATCACATGGTTTCTTCTTGTCCTGCATTTAAAGTGTCCATGAGTGAGACACTGAACCCCCGGGATCTTTACATCACCCTGAAGATGAGGGGTTAAATGCAGACGTCATTAGATCAGAGTTTAACTTTTAAGACATTTAACAGCTCAGGAGCCAGATATTTGTTTTATTGACCTGAATCCTCTAAAAGACAGTAAATATTGGACTTCCAACAAGTGAAAATCAAATTTAAAATCAATGTCAGTGATTGCAGCCAGAGAAGAAAACAGTTAATGCAGGCTAACCCCCGTTTCCAGTGCATTGTGGTCTGAAG